>JARVLU010001073.1:18152896-18163923 GCA_031762415.1 Simpsonichthys santanae | reverse complement strand
GAGGACAGAGGATGCAGAGGACAGAGTGAGGTGGAGGAGGATGACTCGCTGTGGTGACCCCTGAAGAGGGAAAAGCCAAAAGTAGAAGAAGAAGAGTTTTAATGGACTGATTTTTATGTAAATCTCAACATTTCCACATGTTTTGCACTGCAGCCTGTGCTCAGTAGGAACCGTTTTGCCAGCACGGGTTACACGTGGTGCGCCAAAGCATGTGTGTCCTGTACATGGTGCCTTTCACAGATAAGCGTTTGTTTTTACCCACGCACACAAGTACTCATCTGTCCCTGACCTTTGAACCCTCTGCCGATAAAGCAGATGGTCCTTCACCTTTTCTAGCCTGAAGGTCATAATATTGGTGATTTCTTAAAATAAATGTTGCATGACAGGATTAGAATTTGCAGCAACACACTGTACACACACTGTATACACGAGCTGTAGGATTTTAAAACTGATTGTGCCTTCATCAGACAGCTACTGTAGAGATCTAAGGTTTCCTGGTACCTTTGAGAATCCAGTATGTTCAGCTGCATTTTGAACCAGCTGTTGTCTGTTTACAGCACGTTTTGGGAGGCATGTAAAAAACAACGGAGCATGTTTCCTTTTTATAAAGTAATCTGTACCTGTTACTGCAAAACGGACACTTTTAAGAAACATGTCTGAACATAAATGCTGTCCATCCTAGCACCGATCAGGAGAGCCATGGTCTATTTCCATTAGCACGTCAACATAATCACCAAAACAGTGTTCCATTCCTTTAAAATCTTTGGAAAGAGCTGAATTTCTGCTGTCACTGTGTTGTAGTTGTGTTTGTGATTTGTTTTGGATGTTTTCAGGCCATTCATTAAGATTTAGTCTCATCAGGTGGTGAATGGTTTGACAAAAACTTAGTTTACAGAATTATAAGTTAATGAAAGGTAGCAAGAGTGCTTTGAAAGATATTTTACTGATTTATAAAAATAAGAGGCTAACCTTTTTTGGATTAATTTCCAGAGGAGGGTGCTATTACTCCATGAGTGAATCGTGTCAGGCGCGCCTATTTTCTTTATTATCTTCTAAATGTGTTGTTCACTAAAACACCAGAAGCCTGAGCATTCATATTTTTGTATACAATGAGTCAGAACATTATGACTGCTCAAAGTAAAGTGAGTATCACTCCTTATTTTGATACACCAAGCTGCATCATGTCATTTATACAGATGTTGCACAGCTGTCGTCTACAGAAGCATTGCTGCAGAACAGCCGTCGCCTAACAGCATGACCACCTCTATAGATGATTTTGCAGAGTCTGAGGCGAGATAAAGCACGGAAGTAGGCATGATAACAATCTACCAAGGTTAGATAATATTTTGTTACAAGACACTGAAATTAAATGTTAGATTTACTTAATTTAGCTGAGTTGACTGATGTCCAGACATGATAGGTCCACATTAGCTAAATAGCCATGATTAGCCATTTACATTTCCAGATCTCTGATAAGTTTAGATGCGTCCACTATTTTATGTTTTCTTTATCTCATTCTTGATTTTTTTTATAACAAACTTCAGACTTCAAGATAAAATTTTTAAAGACAGATTAACCTTTTTCAGATTACTTACTCATTGTAAACTACAAAATCAACCATAAAATCTTCATCCTGAACCTAATCAAATTGTGCAGGCTGAAATATTAATAGGCAGCTCTGAAATGCAGGTATGCACTCAATGTAAACAAAATCAAATCAACTGAATCCCCCCCCCCCACCCCCCAAAAAAATAAATAAAAAAATTAAACCACATGTGGAAGCTCGAATCACGGGACTGACCTTGTTGGCTGTAGGTCAACATAAATGACGAGCGAGACGACTGTCAAGAATAAATATCTGGGGTCAAGCAGGGAGGTGGAGCACCGTGAAGATGGAGCTCAGCACTCGAACACACGGTTTTGATAAAATGCCTGCAAGGTTGGGTAAATTTACCATTTCAAGTTAACCTGTCTTTTAATCTGCATACTTTACTCAACAAATCTGATGCATGTATAAATACTGCAAATATAATCAAAATTTGTACTTCTTGTTCCCAAGCAGTTCTTTCGTGGACATCACCTGTTTTAAACAAACAGTATCGGGTCACAATTTTTCCTTTTAAATTTTAAGTTCAACCTCAAATAATATAAAAAGAATTGTAAATTTTGTTGATTTTTCTGAGCCAGCCTTCATGACACTGCAGTGAGCACCTTTATCCAGATAGTCGACCAAAAAAAAAAAAAAAGTTTCTTTGACCAATGTTTATTCATGCAACACAAGTTCATTTGATGCCAGAAAGAGACACAGGAGTAACTTTCAGGTTGCGACAACTTCAGCGGCAGCGTCACCATCCTGGCAGCCCCTCATATCTACAGAAATACAAAAAAAATTGCAAAATATTAAAAGCTACTGTACGTAGAGGGAGAGATTCTCAAGAAGCAGTCTGATATAATGACTGTTAGCTGAAAAAGCACAGGTAATAATAAATGTAGCAGATCTACTTGCAACTAAAACAGAATAATTATAAAGACCGTTACCTGATATAGCTGGACCCTGGAATGCTCTCTGTGCTCTCTTTCACAAGCACGTCTGAGAAGAGCGTGTCTGGACTGTCCCTTTTCCCATACCTGGACACAAAAAGGGAATCAGCACACATTTGACAGAAACCCTCCCCAGAAGTCTTCCCCAGACTCACCTCTGCCTCGTAATGAGATTGATGTAGTGCCTCAGGGCTGAGTAGTACTTGGCGAGTTCCTCAGGTGCTGCTCCTTCCCGGGGACTGACGGGCTTGACTGGGTACGCATTTAAGCCAGAGAGGGTACAAACCAGCAGGCAGAGAGCCAGAAGACTTGGAGACATTGCAGTGCTGCAGGAAATCCTGGATCGAAGAGAAGTGAAAAATGAAAAGGAAAAACTAATTATTCACCATTTAACAGCAACGAAAGTATCCAAGTTTTAGGGCTCAAGTGCTGAAAGTGTTCAGACTTCCAGTGAAAAATGAAACTTTCAATTAAATTATAAGAAATTTCAAAACAAATCCTTACTCTGTGGCAATAGTTGTTGGTTTTCACGCTGTCCAAAGCTCCTTTGACAGATTCCCAACGTCGCCCCTCTTTTATAGTGTGGTGTCGCATGGGGAGGAGGCGGTGGGGTGGGGGTGGGCTTCATTTTCTTCAAAGCCACTCCTGAGAAATATCTGTTGCCTCATTAGCTTAATTAAACCTGTAATGGCAAAGCAGCGAAACAAACGGAGACACAGCCACATTGACAAAACACAAAAAGGTGTTTTTGCACCGGATTCATTAAAATGTCGCTGGACTTGCCGGAGAAAAAGACTTTGTTTTTTGTAAAATAAACTTAGATGAACAGCTGTAGAATGAATTAAGAGTTCCTCCTTCATTATGAGTGTTTTGTAGCAGGATGAACTCTCACACAACAAGAGGTGAGTTTAATTAATGGAGGTGAACACTTTTCATTCATGTCGTTTGGCTGGACTTTAACTTTAGGTTGGTCACAGGTTTTGTATCACGCTGAAAGAAAATGCAGTTTTAAATTATCATTGGAGTCATCGGCGCAATGATCTGTGTGAGTTTACACGGTTGGTATTGAAAAAACCCAAACCAGTACTGACTGGCTTTATTGTAACCAAAGGTGTAATATCAGATAATCTGAGATCATCTGATGAGAAGGAATGGAGCTACAGCTGTTTTGGCAACACCTTGTAGAAGGCGTTGTAATTTTTTTTAATGAGTTATCATGACACAACAAATTTTAGTTCAATATCTGTAAAAATGGCCAAATTATTGCTGTTTTGTGTTTTCAAAGGTCGGTTGTCTGTGGTGCCCATATTGAATTGCGTTAGCTCTAAAAGTTAGAGTTCTAGAACTACACCCAATGATTATTTCCTGAAAGTTTCATTAAAGCCTGTCAAGTGGTCTATGAGATATTTTGCTAACAGATAGACAAAGTTGACTGATTATCTAATGACAAAATATAAAGATATTGTGCAATCTATCAACCTCAACTTCTACCACTCCAAACTGTTGCTCAGTATCTATAAAACTGAGTTAAAGCCTGTTTCTTACTGGTTAAGTTGACGGCCATCTTGAATTGGGTTGACTCCAGATGTTAATAAGTTAAATGTACAACCGATGATTTACTTGTATTTTTGAGAATCTCACTAAAATCTGTTCAGTGATTTATGACATATTTTGCTAACAGAACAGATTTATTGTATTAAGTCTTAACATGTAACGCCACAGTTTTAGGCAAAGATGCGCAATTTGAAGAGCTCAGAGCAAGAGTTGTGGATGACTCTCAACTACAAGAAATGTTAACTCAATGCCTGCTAAACCGAAAGATATACACTACATTGCCAAAAGTATTTGCTCACCCATCCAAACAGAGTCCTGACCTCAACCTGAAAGAACACCTTTGGGATGAATTAGAGCAGAGACAGAGAGCCTGGTCTTCTTGTCCAACATCAGTATGTGACCTCAGAAATGCGCTTCTGGAAGAATGGTCAAAAATCCCCATAAACACACTCATAAACCTTGTGGACAGTCTTCCTAGAGAAGTTGAAACTGTTCTTGCTGCAAAGGGTGGACCAACGTCATAATGAACCCTATGGATTAGAAATGGGATGTCGCTTTAGCTCATATGTGAGTCAAGGCAGGTGAGCGAATACTTTTGACAGTATGCAGCATGGTGGCACAACTGGTAGAGCTGCCGCCTCTCAGTGAGCAGGTCCCTGGTTCAAATCCTGGTCCAGGGACTTTTCTGGGTGGAGTTTGCATGTTCTGTCCATGCAAGCATGGGTTTTATCCTACAGACCAAAAACTTGTATATTAGGCTGATTGGTAACTAAATTGTCCCTAGGTGTGAGAGCAAGAATGGTTGTTTGCCTCATTTGTCTCTATGTGTCCCTGTGATGGACTTGCAACTCGTCCAGGGTGTACCCCGCCCCTCACACAGTGATTGCTGGACATGGGCACCAGTGACCCCGTGACCCAAAATGGAAGAAGCGGGTTAGATGATGGATGAATGGACAAATAAACTACTTTGAGAACAATTAAATATAATAGAATTGAACAGGTAGCAACATGTGAAGGTTGACCCTCATACTTCACAGTTTCTTCCAATTATGTCAGGTGTACCCCAAGGCTCCATTCTTGGTCTATCTTTTTCGCCATATTTATAAACAATATCTCACATTCTGTTAGTGAGACCTCCATTCATTTATATTTTGATTACACTAGTTTATATGCTTTTGGTTCTATTCCGCAGGTTGTAGTCCCTGGCATGTGGTTTTCCTGAAATCCAGCAGGCCTTTTCTGACTTACCAGTAAATTTGTCCTTAAATGCCAAAAAAACTAAATTTATGTGGTTTGGTCATGGGCGGGGGAACCATACCCACCTCGGTGGACTTCAAAACTGTAAACGATGATAAAGAAGATTCTATAAATATTTGGGAATTTGTGTTGATGGTGCTCTGTCCTTTTCACATGTTAATGTTTTACAATCTAAGGATAAAGTGAGACTTGGTTATCTATATAGAAATCGATCTTCATTGGCTGCAAAATGCACAATTGTTGAAAAAAAAACATTCTACTTTTGTTGGATTATGGATACATACGGTAATACATATAGACATGCTTTTAAGTGTGTCCTTTGTAAGCTGGACACTATTTGTCACTCTGCTATTTGATTTGTTACAAATGCTCCTTATAGAACACATTGTCACCTCTACTCTCTTGTTAAATGGCCTTCTCTACATATTTGTTGTGAAATTCATTGGTTTTCCCTCATTTATAACACGTTGCTGGGTTATATTTACCGGTAACTAATCTACTGCAACTAGCACCAGTTTCAAAGTACAGTATAACACCCGATCCTCTCAGCATTTGTGGTTAACAACTCTAAAGACCAAGTCTGCCTTTGGCTCTGCAACTCCATCTGCTTCAAAAAAACTTTGGGTCTGACTTCTATTGTCTCAGTTTCTACTTTCAAAAATTGTTTAAAAGCTGTTATAAAATATACTTGCAAGTGCTTTCATGCTTAGTACTCTTATCGTTTAACCTTAACAATGAGCAATGAACAATTTGTCAATGAACTGTTTGTTATTGGCTGCTGTAGTTTATAGTTTTGCCTAGCTGTATCGTTTCCCTTCCCTTGACCCTACAAGTGCCTGTTGGTGCTTGTCAGGCCAGCACTGTAAATAAGAATTTGTTCTTAGTGTTTATGCCTGGTTAAATCAATGAAATAAATAAGTTGTTTTAGGTTTGCAATTCTCCTCTAACTAAGGAGCCCAGGCTCGAATCACACCAAATCGCTCAAGTAAAGTGCAATAAATAAATAAATAAAAACATAAACTTCTAATTCGAGTTGATAGAAAGCACAAAATGCTACGGGCTCCTAAACGGTAGGACGACTTTAATGGCATCCATTTTCTTTGAGGACCACTCGAGTGGAATTTGACAGGAGATTTTTGGAGCTGTTGTTAAGAACACCAGCACAGGTACATGATGGGTGCACGACAGCTTCTTGTCTCAGTAAATCTCTGGATGATAACCGCCGATGTGGCTCGTCCCATAAAGTGTTTTTACGTTTTAGGACACGCGGGGCGTCACTATCAAGCTGCGGTTTCAATGGTGTGAAGAAATCTGTCAGAGCTTCAAATTTCTGGAAGAAAAAGCAACAAACTATTGAAAAATGTTCAAAGCAATTCAGTCTTTTCTTATAGTATTGATTCAGTAGCAAATAATGCAATAAATGATCAATAATGTGAAGCATTATTTGTTTATACACAAAAGTATGTTCATACCACAGGTTCTCTTATCCTGTATCCTTGTGTAACTCTCTGTAATGTTAGCAAAATATCTTGTGAGCCAACAGATGTAACTTAGTAAAACTTGGAAAATATACACTGGATGCATATTCACACCAGCTTAGCTTTTGGTGTCAGTCCAGTTCAAGATGGCCGCCATAGCTAAGTGACCTTAGCAGACACATGCAAACATTTGGCGTAGTTGTAGCTGAGAGTGCTACCCAACACATACCCTGAGCGCTAACTGATGGTACGAGAGCTGTCATTAAAACCACTGCTAACTGTTGGAGTCAACTCTGTTAGCAAAATATCAAATGAACCACTGGACAGATTTTAATGAAACTCTCAGAAAGTAACCACTGGGTGCACATTTACACCTGTTTCACATTTGGAGTCGTGAGGAGGTTTGTCCAAAACACGAGCCTAATTTCCAGTTAGTCCCATGGGCCTGCAGGTGTCTGACAGACAAATGGAGGCAAGGTGGAAACCATGCCAGACCTGCACATTAGAGACAAACATCAAAACACATAAAAACCTGTGAGTTCATCTGCCTTTTAACCGACAAGGAGCATCTTGGTTGGAGGTGACGACAAGGGATAAATGATTCATTCTTGGGTACTGGGGGAGCGATAAACAGCTGCTGATTAACGCGCTCTTTACTTTGTGCAACATTAGGCTGCCATGCACCAAAATACAACGAGATCACAAACACATATAGGAGGAAAAGATTCACGCTGCGTGAGAGCTTCTTGTGTTTAGGTGAAAAAGAGTGGCTGGAAAAAACAAAGCATGCAAGAGTCTCTGCTCCTGTTAATAAAAACACTCCCCTCTTTCCTCCTCCTCATAATCGCCTCCGTCAAGGAGGAGTCTCCTAATGGCCACACAACAGTAGGTAGAACGGCTGTGCAGATAATGACAACATTAGTGGCAAACTTTAAGTGAAACATTTCAGATCACCAGATGGTTTGACACAATTCAGTCCCCAAACGTTCGAAGCCTTAAGCAACAGGCGTTGTGTTACGCCTCAGTATTCACACAAAGTGCAATTTGCCGTAAAAACGTTGCCTTAAATTCACTTGTAGGGTTTTTTATTTTTATTATTTGGCTGGAAACTTGTTGTTTTATTTTCCCCGTCTGTGATTTTTAACAAAAGTGTAAGTCGTTGAGGCATGAAGCAGTTCGTGGCACTGTAACAAGTCAAAGAATTGGCTGAGTTTGACATCAAGATGGACCAAAAGACCAAGTTTTTGCGTGATTGTCAGCTCAGATGTCGAGGCAATGAGGTCAGGAAGACCTCAGCTATAATCCAGGTCACAGATTGTGTTTAAGACACATCATCAGCCCCATCGGGAATCAGTCATCGTTACCAATCAGCACGACCGCAGGTCACAAATACTCTAACACCAGGTCACATCCTGCTTCATTGTGCTTTCACATTTAGCTAATGTTCTGACAACAAACCAATGAAGCGTAGTGGACACTTACCAAGAGGTCTTGATGTGTTTGTGTGCAAACTCTTCTTCTTTTTTATAGTGTGTTAATTTGTGCACGTTTAGTGTTGGCTAAATATCTTATGAACCAGTGGACAGATATGAATGAAACTCTCAGAGAGTAATTACTGGATGTAAAACTGTTAAACTTATGGAGTCAAGCCCATTCAAGATGGCTGCCACAGCTGCAATGCATTAAACACAAAGAATGGTCAAGACTCATCCTTTTTCTCACATACTGAGCTAATATTTGGTGTGGTAGTAGCTGAGAGTGATTCCCAACACATACTCTGAGCACTGATCGATCACACAAGATCTGCTCTTAAAACTTTGCCATAAACTATTACAGTTAACTCCATCTGTCTGTTAGCAAAATATCTCATGAAGCACTAGAAAGACTTGTGCAAAACATTTAGAAAGTAATCCAACAAAGGCAGGTCCTCTGGATGGTTTCTTTTTTTTATTGAGACGTTTTATCCTTCATCCAAAGGACTTCAACAGTCCGAGGAGCCACAACAAACTCAGTCCCAAACTCATGCTTTGAACCACGTTGGCTATGGCTGCCTCAGAGGAGTAGATGGGGGAGAGGGCGGGCCCCAGAAACATCTTATCATCAGCAAACTAGTTGGTCCACTATGTGAGCGTGCTGCTTGTAGGACTGAGTTTGTGGCTCCTCGGACAGATGAAGTCCTATGGATGAAAGACAAAACATGTCAACAACAACAAAAAAAGTCCAGGGGACATGAATGAACTTTGTAGAATTTTTTACATGGATGATTATTGAGCATGAACTTGACGTTTAGAAAGTAATCACTGTTTGTGCATCTACAGATGATTAACTTGGAATCAACCAGATTCAAGATGGACGCCACAGCTAACTGACATACGTCATCACAAAACCAGTAATGATTTACTAATGGTACAGATGTCGAGCTAAACTTTGGTGTGGAAGCAGCTGAGAGGATGATGAATTTTTCTTTGCCAGACTTCAGAAGTGAAGGCTGTAAAGACGCTGTTTGTTTTAAGTGTTGAACACAGTCACATGTATTTACTGGTCTGTCTTTCAGTGTAAGAAAGTACCAGTACTGGTTTAATGCATGGCACCAGTAAGAGTTTGCCCCAAAACAGCTCTTTTCCTTTAAAATAAAAAATAAATAAATCACCAGCTTGTTTAACATGTTAGAACACATCAACTTTAATATAGACCTTATCTTCTTACAAGATCTGTTTTATTTACAGACATCCTGCTGCTGGTAAAATTCTTCTGTAGAGGTTTAAATCTTTAGACGTTAACTTGAACCACTGGACGACTGGAAACCAGCTTTAATTTGCTTTAAGTACTGTACCTGGAGATAACTCACACATGCACGGAGAGAACATGCAAACTTCACCCAGAAAGACCTCGGGCTGGGATTTGATCCAGATACCTTCTCACTGAGAGGCAACAGCTCTACCACCGCACCAAGCAACTTTTATTTTCATAGAACTTTGTTGCACTAATTGTATAAAAACAATATTTAATGTGTAATGTAGATCATCAATCATTTTGTACGAACTACGATGGACTAATCTTTTGTAAACTTTATTGATGATGGGACTGGAACAGTGTCGCTGCTTCGGTCATGCTCGTGAGATTGTTGTGGCTCCAGTTCTCCACAGGCGCCTCCATCATTGGAGCTTTTTCAGCACAATTGTAAGAAAAGCTTCAGTGTTTCATGAAGCTTCAAACGCCCCATCGATTGATCAGTTACTTTATATGTGGAGAAAATAAGGCAGTTTTACCCGATATGTACTTTTACTACAATCAGACCCACATGGAGTCATGTATTCAAGAGGAAAAACAAAAAATATATGAAACGTGACCAAAGTCCTGATAAGAAATGAATCGTCCTTTAGTTTATTATGTCAAGTTTTTACCCAACAGCTTTTTAGGAATCCTCTCGCTGGTGATAATTTCACGAGTCAAACTGAATAACCTTTAGTGTCCTTTATGGATTTAAATAAACAGAATAGGAACAAATGGTGTCTTTGTGACAGGCTGCTGGAAAGAGGTTTCTAAAGATCCAATTTAAAACATCTTGTCTGAACTGTCCACTGTGTGCCGATTAAAAAGTGATCCATCTCTTGAGTTTAGGAGTGTTTGCAGGCCTGAATGATTAATATGTCAAGAGTTAATTATTTTCTTGAAAGACCTTAATATATATATAATTATTGATCATGACCACTTTTAAGAAATTACTAAAAAGTGTGGCTGCTCAAAATCAGATAAGATATAATCAGGGATCACTCGAGATTTTTAACTGTACTGTGTATATTTTCTAATACGTAGACAGATTTAAAGTGTTTCAAATACTTTGAGGCAACTTGATTGGAATACAAACCACACATCACAGAACTTAGCTGTAATAATTACAAACATGAAAAGCATCATACTTTAGACCAGGGGCGTCAAAGTCAAACACACCGAGGGCCAAAAAAACAAATTTGCTACAAGCTAAGGGCCAGACTGGTTCAATGTTTATTATAAGGGGGTGATATAAGAATTTTTTTTTCTTCTTTCTGCAATCTTTTCATTCAATGTTTTCTTTTTTATTAATTTGTTTTATTTCGTCTCTTAAATGAATGAATAAATTAATTAAATAAAATATTAAATAGCTTTACATCTGCTAAGTTCTTGGCATAAATCAACACAGACATGTTCCTGCTTTTA
>JARVLU010001073.1:18137964-18148241 GCA_031762415.1 Simpsonichthys santanae | reverse complement strand
TTTACATTGAAAAAACGTGTTTAAAAAGACGTAGCGGCTGCCATGTGCTTTCGGTTTCGAGTTACGGACAAAAATCCAGACTTACGCCGCCATGTGCGTTCGACTCCGACTTACGGCAGAATCGAGTTACGAACCATCCTTAAGTCCGGAACCCGTTCGTAAGTCGAGGACTACCTGTACTGTACTTTGTTACTGTACTTAAGTAGAATTTTAACGTATCTTTACTTTACTTCGTTATTTACATTTCTTGCAACTTTCACTTTTACTCTACTACATTTCCTCAATAAAATGTGTACTTTCACTCTAATACATTTCCCTTAACCATCTTAGTTACTCGTTCTTACAATATAAAATTACAAGAAATCTGATTGGGCAATGCCTGTTTGTTCTCCCAGTCTGTGCCTTCACACGGCCCCTTCTCTCTCCCTCACTGATGCTCTCACTCACAAACCCAGCCCCTCGTCCACAGCTTATGTGAAAACTGCAGCGCAGCAGCTCCCACTGTGAACAAGCTAGATGCATATGCAGGTATCAATCATTACAATAAGTCTTTGTTGACTCAGTAGAGCCACTGTAAATTCCTGATAGGTGTGAAAATGACGGTAGCTGCTAAAAAGGAGAGGTTTGGTGTTCTCCGGGACATTGTCTGCTTTAGAGCAGGAAGGTATTAAGTTGTTGGGCCACTAGTCTTTCCATTAAAGAAAATGGAGACAGACATCCAGTTTAGGGTGATTTATTTACTGTGTTTCTTCTGGTATTTATACACAGCAGTAAACCAGTAAAGTGCAAACAAGATTGAACAACAAGGCTACGTCCGTGTTGGGAGAGGAAAAATAACCTCCAACTGAGCTTTGCACTTTACACAGAGTGGTGCATTCACTAACGCTGGAACAGCCATGGTGCATTAAAGACCATAGGAATGATTATGGTCAAATTAGCTGCATTATGCCAGGGCGGCGCAGCAAAATCAAGCTGATTTGACAGTTGCTCAAAGTGAGCAGAATGAAGGTGGCAAGCTGATTGTCATTAATAGCCACTTTTACCTTTTACATGAGACGGTGGGAGTGGTGGCGCAGAGGTTAAGAAGGTGTGCTTGTGATTTGAAGATCGCCGGTTCAAGCCCCGGTACCGACAACATCAAGAATGTGGGTGGGATAAGTGAAGCAGTCACACCTGTCTCCACCCTCATCTGCCCCACTCTGGGCCCTTGAGCAAGGCCCTTAACCCACACCATCTGCTCCCCCGGGCACCCTAGATATCAGCTCTCTGCTCCACACAGAGGGCTGTGGTAGCTCAGTGGTCTGTGGTTGAGTCAGGAAGGGCATCCGGCATAAAAACAATTGCCAAGTCTTCGTGTGACTTAGTTCGCTGTGGCGATCCCTGACGAAGGGAGAAGCCGAAAAAAAGAAAAAAAAAGTAAAGACAATATAAAATTAGGCCAGTTTGTTGGGTATCCATTTACATTTTTTAAGAAAAATATTTTACTTTGACTTTGTTTTTTGTGTTTTATTCTGAGTGTCATTAAATGTCCCTTCTCAGCAGCTTGTCTTTAAAATGTTCCTAAACATTCTGGTGGTTTTGAGAGAACGATCACGCTGTGAGACTGGACGTTGTCTTAAAGTGGCTAACAAACTACTAGCATGATGTAGTCCACGTTTTACACTTTATACGTACGTATTTGTACTATCTTTCACATATTTGAAAATGACAGGAAATCTGCTGAAACTACCGTAGCTATTTTCATTGTTAACAATAATTTAAACAAAATTCAGTTTTATTTTAGTTTTTGTCAAAGCCTGAAAGAGCTGCTATAGAGGGACCAAAGAGCCACATGTTGCCCCAGAGCCGCAGGTTGCAGACCCCTGTTCTAGAGAGTTCATAAACTTTCAAGTAAACTCACTTGTCAGGACATTGTAATAGAAATGACAAACTCCAGTACTCCATCAAAGCATGGCTCTGCCTGTGTCGAGTAGAACTGTACGTTGGGTTCTTCTGGTTACTGTCATACGTCGTTGCAGCTGGAGTCCATGGTGACTTTCAGTCTCAAGCCTACGGGAATGTGGTCCGTGAGGCCGGCCAGCTGCGTTATGTAGGTCACCGCTTCAATGTCCTAAACGGTAACAAGGACGTCAGAAATCTTGTTAGCAGTTGTGCAAATATTCATTCACGCTTATTCTCAGCACACCACACATTTTCTAAGTCACGTTTCAGCTCAAGCAGAAGTAGCTGTGAACTGAAACAGGTGAAGTAGGAGGCGTCACACTTACTGTTCTGTACAGCTCCGACACGGAGCTTTCCCGGTAGAGGATGTAGTCAAGCCGTCGCCCGATCCACGGCTGGCCAGTCTCTGGGTAAACCAACGGAAAGCCTTCAGCAGCAACAGGAGGGGAGATGTACTGCTTCCTCAGCTCCTCTGTTTCCAACGTTCTACACATGAGCAAAGAAGACAGAGTGAATCCATGTGGAGATGTGGAGAACATGTAAAAGTGCAGCTTTCTTCATGTTAATGTTACAACGAACGCAACAGAACTGAGAAAACCTTTTGAGGTTTTCTGCAGTGTTCACATCCTCCTCGTACATCGTGGGCTGCTCCAACAGAGTCCCTTCAAGAGAAAACCACACTATGAGTTGCTACTTTACCACGTGCTGTAAATATGAAGACATTTATGTAGTTGGTACTGCACTGACCAATAACCCAGGGCTTGTCTTTTCCAGGTCCTGCCCTGCAAGGGTCTCTGTACTCCTCAAACAAACCGTGATTTTGTTCCAGAGTGTCATCTAATTTAGAAAAAAAGCATTTAAAATGTCTTAGAACAGGTTTTTGACATGGCTCTGAATGGCAATGAAAAGGATAAGGATCAAAATAATACAAATGTAAACAAAACAAAAAAATTTTCCTGCAAGTGACACACCAGGTGAGCAGTTGTCGAAGTTGAAATCCCCACAGAGCACATCAAAAACCACCTCCTCCTCCGGCTGTTTGTTGGCAGCCTGAAAATCAGCAATCCAACTGGCAACCATGTCCAGCTGCTCACAGCGAATTCTCCCGTCCCCTGACGAGAACACAGAAGGTCTCATAAACTGGACTTTGCTTTCATTTTGTCACAATGAAATGCAGAATCAAAAATGTCAACTGAGAAAACCAAATGAAAAATGGAAACTTGCCCTCTGGTGCGTGAAGGTGTGTGCAGTTAAAATAGCCGACAACTTTCTTCCTGCTCTGACTCTGTCCGATTAACACCTGGGAATTTCAACAACAGTTTCACCGTGTCCAACTTACATGTAAGAACCAGGAATTGAACTTATTTGATGGTCGCTGCAAGACAAAGATAACTATGGTAGTGGTTGTGTTAAACATGGCGTTAGCTACTTTTGAAAGCTAAACTCAGTGTTTTGTTTTTTACTAATTCACTTCATGTACACATCAGCCATGCTTCTGAACAACTACAATAACAAACAGTTGTTTATTTGCACAAAATTATTTGTTTCCAATATATGCATGCCCCAAATGAACTTTGCATAATGAGCTGTTTGCATTATCTCAAATGCCATCTTAGCTCAGGTGAACATTCTTGTTTTAGCAAAGATGTGAAAAAAAAAAAGAAGCTGTTTTTAACTCTAAACAGTGAAGCTTTGAAATGACTGGATCAGATTTGTTCACCTTAGTAGAGAGGAGGCCCTTGGCAGCGAGAGCATCTTCTCCGCTGCTGTTGGGAAACCAGTGGTACTGAGCCTGCAGCACAGGAAACCTGCTGGCAAAGAACATGCCGCTGTTGAAGAACTTAAAAGATGAACATCGGCAGGGCGGCTGGCACGCGTACACACCAACGTCGTACAGAATGTGTCCAAACACTGGCTTTAGTATGTTGGTGAGCTTCTGGGCTGCCCTCTTATCAAACACCTCCTCGAGGCACAAGATGTCAAGATTGGCTGGAAAAGATGTCAGCACCTCCCAAGGTTCCTCGCGCTGCTCCTGAGAGGGCAACCCAGTGGGGGCGCTTTGGTAATTTGACTGGCTCGTCACGATGAGCTGGCCAATGGTAGATGCCCTGCGCAGTGTGTGGCCAAGGTTGTTAAAGCGAGCCAGGCTGTCTGGCAGAAGACACAAGTTAGCAGAGGCGAAGGTAAGCGAGGCCTGTCCTGCTATCTCGAAGCCCCTGTGCGTCTCCATCTCTAGTGACGACGGCGCCTCTTTGTGGTAGGTAAATGGCCTGCGGCAGGCCTGAAGGGGCGCCCAGAGCAGCAAGCCCAGGAAAGCCAGTGGGGCTGTGAGGACAAAAAAAATGAAGAAGACTATAGAGCCGAAGAAGACCTTGAGAGGGTGGAGGTAGCATTCTTGCTCCTTTCGCTCAGCTTGTTCCTTTGTGGTGGATTTGCACACAGCAATGAGGCGGTCGAGATACCAGAAACAAGGGAAGATTAACACCCATCCCACGGAATGGACACCTTTAACAAACCTATTAGAAAAGGGTGATTCTCGTAGACTCATGTCTCTCCACTGTTCCTACACAACAAACAGGATTAAAAACAATCCGGACGTCCAGTTTTGGCCTCATTCGTTCATTCTTGTCTCTCCTTCCAGAGCTCCACTGGAAACTAAAGCAAGAGAGAAATGCAGACGGTTACCACAAGCCTGTTCCTGCAGCCTGACATGAAGAAAAAAAAAACATCTGCCAGCACGTCTTTGCCACATGGGTCTTCCTATCCTCATTTCTCTTCTTCCCAGAAAAACGTGTTTCGCCTTTTTGCCCTGAATCAATAATGTTCAACATTTACTGCATGGGTCATCAGGAGTGACTGGCTTTTTGACTTCATGCCTGTGCACGCTGTGGGAAGGAGAAGCAAGAGACAGCATGCAGTTTTTACATCACCATGACTCATGACTTAGGCATGTAATACAGCCCTTATAATCCTAAATCACATCTTTTAAACATTATACACACTGCTATGAAAGTTTGGTGAGGCAGACGTTTACCACATCTCTCAACTTGCTCTTTGGCAATTTAATTTAAAATTTAAAGTATATCAGGCACATTCACTAGTAAAATACACATTTTTTAAGTTTTAATGTCAAATTATAGCAGGTGAGGTTTAATGATTTTTTTTGTTTCATTGTGTGCCTCAGAGAGCACAATATTTCTGCAGTTCTCTCTTTTATTTACAGTTACAGTACGTTAAAGTAGTTTTCAGTCCCACAGCAGACTTCCTGCTTTACAGCTCAACACAGCAGCAGTAAACATTAACACACCAGGTGTTTGTTCACCAGAAACAAACAGGTGGGTAATAACCATTCACATAAGTTTGACTATTCTGTGTCGTGAAACCCCACTAAATATGACTGTATGGTTATAAAACTGTGTCTCTGAATTCCAACACTTGATAATAAATGATTTATGCAAAAGCAGATTTCTGTTAAAGCAGTCACCTGTCGGCTAGCTTGTGAAACTCTTACCTTTTAGAGCGAGCACCGTCCGTTGATCAGTCAAAAACAAAGAAACCTGTTTATGTTTTTATTAAAGTACGTATCAAGTTGTCATGGACTCATTTTGAACCAAAAGACAACCAGACGAGCAACAACTAAATCCATTTTGAATCATAAACTCGTTTCTACCCCGGATGCTATCGTGCTAATCGTGGCATTAAGGATTAGGCCACGCCCCGCTGCGGTTGCCATGGTGAAGGGTTTGGCATGAAGGTTTTTTTGTTGTTTTTTTCTTCGGCTTTGCAAGACACGTGACCTCACCCCACGCGACCGATCAAAAAAATTAAAATAAACAAGCTAACTTCTAATTTCTGCTGCGTTTTTTTATATATATATACAACAATGTACTCTGGCTTTGGCAATATTCTTAATGTTTGCCCAGTTAAAAGTGATTTTTAACTAGAAACACCTATGACTGTAAAGTTATTTATTTTATTTTTTTCCAAATGACGCTACAGCGGTGCCGCTCCAGAGACATTTTTCTGCATGTGCTGGGGGGCTAAGCATTTTACTGAGGGGGCTATAAAGGATAATTTGTTCTTTCAGCTCTCAAGGTCAAGGTGTCGTTACTGTCATTCACATAATGTGGAACGAAACTACAGTATATGTGCACCGGGTCCCAGTTACATCCAACAAATATACAAATTGTAAAGAAAAACAGTAATAAGATCTAAGATATGAACTAATCAATACACTAAAGCACTACTAGTAAATAAATGTGCCAAACAACAGCAGCACGAACATGAGTCTGTGTGAGCAGATGAGGACGAATGAACACAGCAACATGAAATAAATCAGCAGCATGAGATCAGCAGCACATATCAACAATCAAGTGGTGTTAATCCTCACTAGGAAGTCATGAGTCTAACGGCCTCAGGGTAGAAGCTTGTAGCAATAACGATCAGATGGAGGAAGAAGGGTGACATCTTTTCCATCTCAACTCCACTACATCTGTTTTATTTTTCATTCATTAAAGTGGGACACCAGCTGGTCAGTTTACAGACCAACAACAACTTCATTAATATATTCACCCTTTAATGATCAGAATCAGTCACTGAAGAATAATCTGTTCATTACAGGGAGTTCTATACCAGAACAAATGAATATTCATCTGAATGAAGAGACCAAAGTTGTTGTTTAAATGCTTGTTCTGCTATGGTAAGTAGAGATGTGCAAGACAAGAGGTTTGCAGTATATTAATAGCATTTTATGTTTTATTTCAGCTGATCCTCATATAATGGATGGTTCTGTCCTGGTGAGCTTTGGATGCAGTGATGACTACCAGAAGAGGAGAGACCTCCTGTCCTGCGCTGCCATGTAACAGAGACAATCGAGTACCAGACACAGGTCCTTCTGAAGTTTCTTTGGAGCAGTGGTGCCGATCATCATCCTTAGAAAATCTGGATTATTGTATTTGGTCTCATCGGTTCCACTTGACCTCAGGATACCGTAGGAGTTGATGATGAACTCACAGAAAGGAGAGTGCAGAGCTGCTTTGTACCCGCGCTGGCCCAGCGTGTCCAGAAGTTCTGTATACCTCTGACTGAGAAGAAGCTGGTAGCTCTCATCCACCTTCCCCGTCATAGGGTGAGTACTCACCTGCAACACAGGAAGAAAGAGTTTTCACTTCCTTCTGGGTTAGTACAAATAAAACCCAAATCTTCTTGCACCAAAAATAAACTTGGGTACCATTTTTACCATCCATTAAGGCAAGTTTCTACTAAATGACTAGAAGTCTCCATGAGACTTCTACTGTGGTGAAGAGGGAGCTGAGCTGTTTACCGGTCAGTCTACGGCTGTGGAAAGAGATGTCTGGGCCTCCCTGCTCACGCTGCTGCCCCCACGACACGACTCAAAAACAAGAGGCAGATAAGAGATGGATACAAGTCTCCATGAACAATCAACCAAACAAGTGATTACCTCTACAATTTTCTCTGGTATATTGAGCACAGTGAAACCATAGAACCTCCTGTGAGCCTGGAAGACATGGGACAGGATCCTCCTGTCCAGCTGATAGGCAATCTCCCCCAGCAGTCTTGGTTGAGCTGCAAATTAACAATAAAAATTAACACACAAAAAGAAAAAGCACTGGCAGCATGATTGTTCGTTTATAAACTTGTGATGGTGACACCTGCACCACAAAGTGGGGTGTCGGTCCGGCAGCTCTGAAGCTCTGCGGCCTCGTCGGTGTCTCTGTGTGCAGCGCTTTGCAGGGGAGAGGACGTTCGATGCTCAAACCTGGATTTGGTCTGCTGCAGCTCCCTCTGGAACTGTCGCTCGTCGTAAGTGTGCTGCCACAGATTGGACTGTATCATTCTGGAGGCTGAGCAGACCGGAAACAAATGGTTCTTGTTAATTATCAGTAATGTGTCAGTTTAAAACCCCGAGTCGCTGTTTTTCAAAAACAAAGACACAAACGTGAGGTCTGACCATGCCTCCCTTTTTCTCCTGCTTCCAAACACTTCATCAAGTTTATGATGACAGCGCTGCAGTGATTCTGCACAGACGTTTCAGAAACTTCCAGAAAAACTAACAGTACTTCAATTTCACCATTTCAATTTTGTGTGATAAAGCATGACTATAATGAGAAATAACATTTAAATTATAATCCATCCATTATCTATACCCGCTTCTTCCTTTTCGGGACGTGGGGGGTCACTGGTGCCCATGTCCATCAGTCACTGTGTGAGAGGCGGGGGACACCCTGGACAGGTCTCCAGTCCATCACAGGGACACAGAGACAAATGAGAAACATTCACTCTCTCACTCACACCTAGGGACAATTTAAAGTTACCAATCTGGGAGGAAACTGGAGTACCCAGAGAAAACCCATGCATGCACGGAGAGAACATATAAACCACCCAGAAAGGCCCCGGCTGGGATTTGAACTAGCAACTTTCCTGCTGCAAGGCAACAGCTCTGTCATCTGCGCCACCGTTCCACCCATTAAAATGACTCTTTCTACACAACCCCAACCTTTTCTGCCTTCCTACTGTTCTTAATACTGTAATCTTGTGACATGCTGTGAAACCAGTTGATTTAAAGAATGACAGATTTAATGAAAGTATATAAATGATTGAATAAATAAAATGCAGTTCATGAAACTTAGAGGGAAGAAAAATATATAAAATACAACAAAATACCAAAACTGTGGAAATCTTGAGTTATCAAAATGGGATTTACAACTGTGTGATGTTCAGTTTCTATGTTGCATTTTGTTCACGACAGCAGATTATTTTAATAAATTATGTGAACTGAAGAACTTACACCAACAGGGTTACAGATCTGCGTAAAGTTCTTATAAAAGGATGTCATAACTCACATGCGAGTCATTATTAAGTCTCAACTCAGTGCTTAAAACTTTAATTAGTACTAGTTTGTGTCTTAACTTTTTATCTCCTCCTTAAAGTCAGAGATAATGGTTACCAGGAAACAGCCTGGGTCACTTTTTTATTTAGATGTTAAATGACACAAAAACTTTACATTTGATATTTTATGACTTGTCAATATATTTGTACATTACGTTTCACCACAAGTCACATTAAAAGTTATTGTTCAAATTAGCAAAATGTCCCAGTGAATAAAAGTAAAGCCGTTCTTCAGTGGCAGCCACCTACAGTACCTGTGAAATCACCCAGGGTGTCGCGGCTCAGCCGTGCTTTCAGGTCCACGTTCTCTTTCAGCAGACCCACCCTAAACTTCAGCTGATCGTTTTCCTGCACCAGCTGAAGGTTTTTGGCCTGCAAGGCCATGACAGACACTTCTAGGTTCATCCTGAGGCTTCCGGTTAGCGGTTACACAGCTGAGTCTCCAAAAACACCCGACACGCTCTGAACACAGACAGGATCAAAAATTGAATCCAAACAAAACTGTGTTCTGTTGATGGAATGTTTGTTTTATTCTTTAAAGTCATACAAGGAGCCAGACATCAGGTTTGGAGAAAAACAAATTATCAAAGCATGACAACAACAAAGTGAAAAAAAAACATTAAAATAGTACTTTGACAGAAAGAAAGGAAACTGAACACCAGGATCACTTTTCGTTTTTTAAAAACGTTTTAACAGTGAATGAAGTTTAAAGACTCGGATGCTGTGTCTTAATCTACTACGCTTTCTTTAGCCCTTCTGCTTTTCCCTTCTGCTTTTTTCTTATGAAATATTCTAAGGATGCACGATATTGGATTTTTGTCCGATATCCAATATGTTAAATCTTCTTTGGCCGATAACTGATACCAATACAGATATTAATTTCCCTTGACCTACTTAAAAAGACTAGCTTTTAGACATAGATTTCTCTCCTGTGGTATTAAAATACCGATACTACATTCTTCTGTATGGGCTTTGTCAATTTGACCTGCTACCAAACGGGAGATGCCAAAAAGAAGGCTGAAAATGATGCAACACTTCAACTAGGATTATGTTTAAAGTCAAAATTTTTCATGACACTTAACCCCCTCTAACACAATGATAACACTCAGAACAGTGCAAATGTGTAAATTTTCACTAATCTAAACTCAACGATGTGCGTGATGTCATAACGTCCTAGCGCTGCAGGCATCTTTGTCACTGGGTTGTCATACAAAAATAGTGCCATATATACATCCAGCCAAAAGTATTTGTTCACCCATCCAAATGATCAGAATCAGGTGTTCCAATCACTTCCATGGCCACAGGTGTATAAAATGAAGCACCATGCAGATATTATTGCTTAGTGTATTATTAATTGGTGTTTTTCTTAGTTCACATCTTAGATCTTAGTAATGTTTTTATTTTGCATTTTATTGTTGGATGTAACT
>JARVLU010001073.1:18100647-18119075 GCA_031762415.1 Simpsonichthys santanae | reverse complement strand
CCATGAGGCTGACACATTGTCCAGTTTGAAGACTGGGATTAAGACTTTCCTTTTTGATAAATCCTATAGTTAGGGTTTGCTTGTTATGCTGCTATAGACTTAGACTACTGGAGAACAAATTGACCTAATTTCTTAAAATTGATTGTTACAACTGAATATCATTTATCCATCCATTTTCTTCCGCTTATCCGGAGTCGGGTCACAGATGTAGAAGCCTAAGTAGGGAGGCCTAGACTTCCCTCTCCCCAGCCACTTGGACCAGCTCGCCCGGGGGAACCCCGAGGCGTTTCCGGGCCATCTGGGAAACGTAGTCCCTCCAGTTGTCCTGAGTCTTCCTCTGGGTCTCCTCACAGTGGGACATGTCCAGAACACCTCACCAGGGAGGCGTCCAGGAGGCATCCTAACCAGATGACCGAGCCACCTCAATTGGCTCCTCTCGACGTGGAGAAGCAGCAGCTCTAATCTGAGTCCCTCCCGGATGACCGAGCTTCTCATCCTATCTCTAAGGGAGAACCCAGACACCCTGCGGAGAAAACTCATTACGGCTGCTTGTATCCATGATCTCGTTCTTTTGGTCACAACCCAAAGCTCATGACCATAGATGAGGGTAGGAACGTAGATCGACTGGTAAATCAAAAGCTTTGCCTTTTGACTCAGCTCTCTTCACCATGACAGACTGGTACAACACCTGCTTCAGTGCCGACGCCGCACCTATCTGACAATCGATCTCTCGCTCCATCTTTCCCTCATTCGTGAACAAGACCCCGAGATACTTCAACTCCTCCACTTGGGGCAGGACCTCCTCCCCGACCCATAGACACTCATTCATTCCACCTTTATTTATACAGGTTAGTCTCACCCTGTCATGGCTCATAGTAGTTTTCATTTGATATTATTTCTATCTTAACATGTGATTCTCGACCTGCCATTGTGTATCTGTTCTTCCTTCCTGTTCCTCTCAAACCCAGCTGGTCGAAGCAGATGGTTGCTTGTCCTTAGCCTGGTTCTGCTAGAGTTTTTCCTTTCCACTGTTGCCTTCGAGCTTGCTCAAGAAGAGTCTGTGATGACGTTAGACTCAAAGCAGTGAGCTCCTCAGATAAATAATGTTAACTTACTTTTTATATATATGAATGTTACTGTTCAGTGCCCTGAGTTGACTTCTGATGTGACTTGGGACTTTATAAACTGAATTGAATTGAAAATGGCAGCCCACAGTGGAACAACACACATTCAGCTTCAGCAGATATAAATTTACATTGTTTCACTGAGTCTGAATGGATCCACAAATATGAAATAAATTGTTCAGATTAAATTTAGATTTTTAAAGACATACTAAAACTATTCAGTGAATGGCTCAGACTGATTAACTGTGCAAAATAAATTGGGCTTTTAATAAAAACATCTCTGTGATAAAGTCGTGGAGGCACCAAGTCCAGGAATGAAACGCTAGACCTCCCCATCTCCTCCTGGGGTTCCCAAACTATTTCATGTGTGTTCCTGTAAAGTTCCCTGAGGCAATTTTAATGTTGTGATATTGCGCTATATAAATAAATTGAACTGAATTGAATCTCTCGCTCCGATCACTTACTTCTCTGAGGCAAAGTCATCCCCCACCCCAGCATTCATTGCAAATCATAAAATTAAACATAAAAAAGGCTATCCTGAGCATATGGTGTTGTTTTCCAGATATACTGTATATGCACTTCTTTAATGCATGTACACGCTCAATGTAAACAAATCTCTCGGTCATGTGAGTGATTAAGTTAGGCAGTGGAGCCGTAAAGACAGAGCTCAGCATTCAAACACGAGTTAGCATTTTATTTTTTGAAAAAAACTTTCTTTAGAATGACAGTCTAGCAGTTCTGTAAAACTATTGGGTCGACTTGTTGACTTATTTGCTTCGGCTGTTTGTGGCTAAACAAACCCATGTAGTAGTTAGCATCCCGGTTGGATTTTTGCCCAAGCAGTTTGAAATTTAGCGTTGTCTCTTCTTTAAGCTTGAACAAAACAGTTTCTACAGGCTAAAGGATAGCCTGCTAACTGTACCTCCGCTGTGTGTGTACTGTGTTCGGTTTAATGCTGTTAATAAAGTTTAAAAATAAATAAATAAAAAAAACCTTTCTGTTTGGCTTAATGTAATTCTGTTTTTTCAAATGTGATTCAGGCCACTTCCGCCGCTTCCTGTTTTGCTTAATGTAATTCCGTTTTTTCAAATGTAATTCTGTTTTTTCAAATGTGATTCGGGCCACTTCCTGTTTTGCTTAATGTGATTCTGTTTTTTCTAATGTGATTCGGGCTACTTCCGCTTTGGCTTAATGTAATTCCGTTTTTTCAAATGTTGTTCATTTACACCTTAGGGCCACTGTAACAGAAGAGACGATTTAGGCACCGCAGCCCAACACATTACGTGGTCTCCAGTTTTGTTCAGTCAGTTATTACTAAAAGTAGGACGAATGGACCTAAACACAAGAAGTCATAGGAAATCTGTAGCACCTGAAGTTCTGTTAGTGTTTTTATTTTTATCTGTAACAAATTTACTGCCTTCAGTTTTTATTATCTGACATGTCGGAGGTGCACCAATCTAATGAGGCTGTTTTATTGGATAGGAGCCATGAAAATAAAGATTATTCTATCATGCAAGGGTTTGTGTTTGTCTCCTTCACTTGAGTTTATATTTAGGAATGGATTGGGTAACCTTTTTCCAGAACCCATTCATGACCTGCAGGGACCTTCCTGGCTTCACACGGGTCAAAGATGTCTCCTCTCACTGACTGTGCAGATTTTATCGCCCTGCATAAATTAGTTTTCTCCCCACTGCTCCTCAGAGAAGACACCTCTGTTGTGCTAAGGCTCGGTGTAAGCATAGCATCTAACGTTACGAATAAAACTAAATGGTTCGCTTGCGCACAACTGATTACAGTTAATTTTCTTGAAGCCATAAAGTAAATGAACCACAGTGATTTATACAATATAGCAGTTTTTTTGTTTTTAAGAAATGAGCGCACCGATGATGTTGCAGGTTTCCGTTGTTTCCATCAGATGTTTGATATTAATGTCAGAATAACGTATATTGTACCGGAAGGATGTAAGCTGCCGTTAAACCTCACAGAAGAAGAAGAACGTATATTGTGCATTAAAAAAAAAAAAAAAATTACAGAATCCCCCTTTTTCTGCACAAAAAAACATCAACACAAACTAGTCAGTTAAATATTTTCTTTTCCTGTAGAACAAGACAACAAATGCTTTGCGTCCTGAAAGTCAAAAACCTAATGTAAAAACCAGAGATGTGAAATCGGTCAAATGAAGAGTCAACACAAACGGACTGTAAACGTTCTATTCTTGAACACTTCGATTAGAACATATACATTATAAATACATGACTGTACATTATAATAGCGTAAATACTATGTTCAAATACATTTTTTTATGTACAGCTCCTTAAGGGAGAGCAGCTTTGCTTTCTTTTTAAAGTCTTGGGTTTCTTTTGTTTGAAATTAACAGCTTTATTATTCATAGTCAGTTTGGCAGTTCCTTAAAATAATATCCATAAGACTTTTTAAGTGTCCTCTCATGACAAATAAAGAACCTTGAATTTTAACTAGTTTTGCATCATCGTTTTCTAAACCGATACAATCAGACTTTATCCACTCCTACGTGTGAAAAACAGCATGGGGTACCTTTTAACATGATGTTACGCATACAGTTCACATACTTTGAAACGGGGTTCTGTGAAAACGTTATAAGCAATTAAAGGGATACTCAGGTGATTGTTGAAGTGATGTTCGGTTAAATAGGTATCAATAATATCTTGTAGGCTACTTTTTTATTTTTATATTTTGTGTTTCTGGTGTCATTTATGATGTTTTAGTTGATTAATGTCAAGCACTTTGTAACATTTGTATGAAAAAGTGCTATACAAATAAAGTACTGTACAGTATTATTATTATTATTATGAGAAGTAACATTTGTTGTCACAGAGTGCGGAGTATGGAGGAAAACATGGATGAAGTCTTGTTCAGGCTAGGCTAATGGCTAGCTAAACAAGGGTCCATTGGTTACTGGTTTTCAGGCTTACAAAACCACTTTTTCTAAAGTACAACATATATTCGTGTAAAATACTAATGTATTCTCTCACACCAATGACATTTTTTGAGCTGATTTTTTTAAGCATTAAAAAATCATAAAATGGGTCCTCATTAGCTAGCCATTAGCCTAGCCTGGACGAAGACGTCTGCCCTTTTCTTTGTACTCTGCTCTTTGATTCATGTCACAGCTAATAAGACACAAACTATTGATAACTATTTGACAGAATATTCCCTATAGATATTTTACCTGTTGTATTATATTTTTGCATTGCTGTTTTTCCAGCACAAGATATTATTTTTCTGTCAGAGGTGCCTCAAGCTACATGAAAAGTGCTACAGCTAACTAGCTGTCTCTGACACCATTTATTTGCAAATAATCATAGGATTCAGTGAAAATAACTGTGTCTTGTAACACTAATATAAGAATATTGAAACTGGTGAAAACATGAATCTCTGTAACATTTACAAGGTTGGAGTTGTTTTAAGACAGCAGAAATCCACTTTGGTCAAAGTAGCCATTACCTCATCACTTCAGTAATAAGTATTTCTGCAAACAAAGGTAATTTAAAGAGCTACCTACAACAGGTAAGATATTGGCTGTTTATAAACTTTCCACAATACCCCATTGCAAAAGATCTGATGTCTGGCTTTAACTTCAAAAACTCAAATAATCAGTCAATCAGTCATCAAGGCAGGATGACTCAGAGTACCTCTGAGCTTCATAATACACAGGTTTCAGGTCCAAACAGTTAGCTCTACAGTTTTAACTATATCACTGAGTAGTCTGGGCTCCAGGTGCCTATTGTTATGCAAAAAAAAAAAAAAAAAGACAATAAGGCTTCTGCATTCAGTCCCAGGCTTCAGACAAAGCCTAACTGCTTTGTTCGGTCAGTTTGAACACTGACACGCAGCTCTCCAGTTACATTTTCATCAGTCCAATACAGACGAGCGTCCTCTCCCAGAATCCTTTCCAGTGCAACCGTTTCGTCCTCGGTCCGATGCTGAAAGAGGACCACTTCCTCCACAGTGCTACAGTACATGAACAGGATATATACCTGCAAACACACCCAAACAATTCGTCCTGCTTTTAAGTTACGTGGCATTCCTCCAAGAGATATGGCACTAAGTTTTCAGAGGAAACATCGGCGTATAGCGAAATCCTCCAGATATACTGTATTAAAAAAAACAAAACAAAAAAAAACAGTCATAACAGCAGATATGGAACCGTAGTTCTTTGGTTAGCCCTGACATTTCATATTGATGTAAATATCAATGTTTAATAACAGTAGTACATTCTTCTTCTTCAAATCTCAGATCACTTCGTTATGAGCCTCAGAGAGGGGGATGCACTGTCATACAAAAATATTATATATAATCTTTAAAACCAATGTAAGAAAATGTGGGAATAATGCTCCATTCCCAGTTAAGCCTATAAAATACAGCTGTATAGAAAACTCATATGTGCATAGTGATTTTTTTTTTCTTCAGTGATCAATAACTAGAAAACACTTCATTTAAATGCGCAGGTAAGATGTGCCTTCAAAAAGCAACCACACCAAGAGAACAAACAGGATCAGAGGCTTTTTGAGTGGTCAGAATCTGAGGACCACTTCAGGGTCTGTGCTGTTCCACAGGACAAACAAAAACAACAACAGTTATTCTTTGGGTCCTATCTGATTACAGTCTGAGGTTCTGTGTCCATCGACGGTGGTCCTCTGCTGAGCCGGGAGGGCTTCACAAACACACCGTGGCCTGGGGGGCAGCGGAAGTACACTCTGCCCTGGACGGTCCCATTGTGCTTACCTAAAGGAGGACCAGGCAAAACTGATTTAACGAGATGATTCCATAATTTACTCTCATTTAGAATATGTAGATATAAAAAAATCTAAACAGATACTGCATTTGATCTCTTTGTGAATTTTCTTTTATTGCTCAGCCTCTTGGTATCTTAAGTTTGTACTTGTGTCAAAAAATACTACACAGTACTGTACTGTACTCACTACAGTAGTCCCTCACTACTTTGTGGTTCGACTTTCGTGGACTCGCTCTTTTGCCGTTTTTCAACAATTGTCAACTTTAATATTAAGTGATTGGGATGGTACGGGATAAAAAGTTTACAAAAAGAAAACTTTGGACAGGCACTGCTATTTTGCAGTTTTCTTTCAATAAGCCTACGCTATAATGCCAGTCAAAACAATAAAAACTACACTACCCAGAAGCCAACAGTGCTTCCGGCCACTGCTTTATGTCAAAATGGAGAGAAAGTTTTGATCCGATCCGAAGCTGACTAAAAAGTTTAGTCCTTATTCATAGTGACTTGGGTGTTCAGTGGATGCAGAGAGCCGATCAGAACCAGACCAGAACCGGACCAGAACTACTTCCAGCCTCATTGGTCAACCTGAGCGCTGCTTGCCGGCCCAGGGAGCCTCTCGAGTGGGGAGGTGTCCAGTGTCTTATCTGGAGCTCACCCAGACTTTTTTCATCTGGATCCCTCTGGGTTATTTGGACTCTATTGGGATCATTGTGTGGTGCTGTCTCAACAGCTGCAGAGAGCCCATCAGAACCAGACCAGAACCGGACCAAGGCTGGTGAGTACCCATATTAAATAATGCAGTAAATTTTGCAAAGGTCTTCAGATCTACATGATCCACATAAATTACATATTTTAGTTTGAAATGGACAAATTTCGCTGAAAAGCAACACGTTTGCAGGTAAGACATATACGAATGTTGTTAAAATTACACTGGTTTAAAAGGTTAGAACATTCCAAGAGTGTGGGAAGTGTTTATACAGCCTTAAAATGTAGAAATACTAAAATAAATACAGTATAGCGTTCCTACTTAGCGGTTTTTCCCATCGTGGGGGTGTGTGGAACATAACCCCAATAATTGAGGGACTACTGTAAACGTAAAGATGAGTGCAGTTCTGATGACTGGGCTGACAGTCAGGTGCATGCTGGGTAATCCAGTCGCATGGGTTTGGATCTATGTGTCTACACTCGGCAGTAAACTCCATCTTGAATCTTCACCAGCGTAAGTTACAATGTGAGCTCTTGACTAAAGAACTTCCGTAATGTTTCTGAAAAGTCCACAATTATATTAAAAAACAGATTCAGACAATAAAATTTCCTATAAACGTTTTCAACGCTTCTAAAATATGTCAACATTATATCAAGAATGTGCATCAAAAGTAAATAAATTACAAATAAATTGTATTTTCCATTTAGCTACAAGTCTCTAGTTTTGGTCTGCTAAAAACAAAACCGTTTAAAGTAATAGTTCAGATCTTTTGAAGTGGAGTTATGTGGAAGGATTATGAACAACTAGTGTCTTACATGTTGTACATGTTGTAACTCTTTGAATGTCCTCAGTTGGGAATTAGAGTTTAACTTTGACCAGATTGACGAGCAAACATCTAGTCCAAGTAGAGCCAAGACCAAAGTGTATTAAAACAACGTTAATCTAAAAAAAAAATAATAATAATAAATTGAAAATTCACACTATTTTATACATCTTTACCCACAATTAAGTACACAACATGTATTATTAACACAGAGTTCTGTGGTGATTTGCAAGTGCAAACCGAGGCAGCAGCAGCTAGCTGTAGCATGTCCGATGCAGCCTGGGGCACTTCAGGAAAGAAAGTCGTATTTTTGACTCAATAATTTTGTAAAGTTTGCATGAAAGGCTATAAGATGTTGAGACTGGAGTTGTTTTAGGACAACAGTCATTTTGGTTTTGGCCCATCTCTGACCAGCTGTTAACTAATCAGTCAGATTAGAGTTAATTTGATTTCTCCAAAGTTGTTCATGGCGCTATCTACAACAGGTAAGATGTTGACTGCTCATGACTTTTCCACAGAAACCCACGTGAAAGTCTTTGAATTGTTGGTTAAAAAATGGGACTCACCCACTGCTACATCCAGCTTCACACCAACCCATATCCCCTTTGCAAACTCCACTCCTCCCACGTAGTACACCGTCCCTCTCCTCTTCCCCACCCACACCTGTTCCCCAGGTGCCATCCAGTCAGGAAGCTGAGCTACAGGGGTGCTTTCATCCCCACTGGAGTCCCCAGAGGGCTCGGCACTGCTGGGGTTGGGACTTGGGCAGGGACTCCCATGGGGCAGGTCTCCCTGAGCCGGCTCCTGGATTGGAGGTTCTCCTCCCGCTCTCTGAGCTGGAGCTGTTGGTAAAAGTCTGACCGGAGAGGGTGAAGCTGCAGGTAGGACTGAGAGGGGAGGGCTTGTGAGGGCGGAGGCATCAGGTGCAGAGAGAGGGGCTTTGATTGACGTGCAAGGTGGGGTTGTGTTAGCGTTGGACACAGCTACACCAGCAGGATGTCCGTAACCAGGACACGTCTTATTAGAAACACTAGAAGAGCGCTGATTGTCCGTGTCACATGATTCTACATGTTTCTGATCCTCCTGGTGGTTTGTGGAGACTTTCAGCTCTTCCTGTCCCCATCCTTCAGAAAAACGTGCTAAATCGCCCTCTCCTACACTGTCATCAGCACCTTTAAAGTCAGTAAACTCCTGGCTGGTGCTCAGAATACAGCTGGGAGGAGATGAGCGCTGCTCCTCTGTGCAATGAGGAATACTGACAGGTGAGGAGTGGAGGAGCTGGCTATGAGCTGAAGGAGGTGGCTGCGGTGCGTCTGTCGAATCGTTTCTGGTCTGGGTGGAGCCCCTTCCAGCGGGGCTGCTGAGAGGGTCGCTGGCCTCTCTGGAGGTACAGCTCAGGTGCTCGGAGCTCTCACTGGCGCTGAAAGGGATGTCGGACAGCGTGGCGTTTGAGGCACTGTGGGAAAAGTAGCCGCTGGTGCAGCTGCTGGCCGTTGGGCTTCGGGACACCTCTCTTTCTCGGCTCCCGCCTCTGCACCGGCTTCCCCTCAGGTCAGAGCGGAACTCGTCCTGATTCTCCAGAGCGGCGTTGTAGATGTCAAAGTTCGCAAAGTCCTCAGCGATGTAAGTCTGGAAGCTGCTTCGGTCCCGGGGGCCCCTGTTTGGGTCCAGAGTCTTGTTAACGTCGGTCTCCTCGTCTTCAGAGTCGCGCTGAGCAAAACAAGAGCAGCAAGACAAACGTTAGCTCTGACTTATGCAGTGTTGAAGAAAACAAACATTTATTTGACTATTTAAAGAGAGCTGAGAGGAACGGTCAAATGGGATGATGGAGTGTGAACATAATGTGGGACCTTTGTGGAACATTCTTGTTTTGTCTCTGCCAGAAGTTCTAATCTAAGAATTCCTCTACGGACTCAACCAAGAAACGTAAAAACAACATGAAATCAGGCGTGTCGGTCCAGGCATAGGCAAGGCTCTTTTTTATTGTTAATTGTGTCTGTATGAGGATGTACTGCACACTTGGTCATGCTGAGTTTATGAAATACTCCAATTCAGCCAGCAGGGGTCGCCCTTGTGTTTCAAAACTGTCAATGGGTGACTGACAGGTTGTTGGGCTGCAGAAAGCTTTGACCTTCTGTGCAGCTGTGAAGATAAAACTAACTTCTTCCTTGTGCACAGTTTTTGAAAACTTTATGATCTATGGACGTATACATGCTGGGAAGAAATAAAACACAATATTAACGCATGGAAAATGTTTTGACTTGTGATTTGGAAACGCAAGAAGTTCGTTTTATCATGACACCTCAGTGTGTTTCCACAAATACAAATAGGATGTTGCGTTCCTTCAAACTAAAGCTGAGTACTTTTAAACAAGCTCAAGATTGGTTTAAGCCCACCATCAAAAGAAAAGACGTGCAGACAGAGAAGTTTGGAAGCATTTTAAAATCAGTTATAAAAAAATACAACTACAAAGTAACTAGCGAAATTGCATTTTCGCAGGAAAATGTGTGAATACTTATTGCTGAAGAACTTGCTGAAAAACAGCTGAAATTAGCTAAAACATGCTGAAATGTAGCTGAAAAATAAGAAAAACCCTAAGTTAGCAGAAGAAAGCAGAAAGATCATATATTTGCTGAAATGGGTTTAAAGACCAGTAAGCAGAAATGAACACAACAATTAGGAAATTCACTAAAAAAGCTGAAAAATAGCTGAAAAGGCAGAAAGAAGCTTAAATTACCAGAAGGAAGTGGAAGGTGCTGAAATGAGAAAAAAATGTTGAATTAGCTGAAAAAGCTAAATTTAGCAAAATAGTAGATGAAATAGCAGAAAAGTCTGAAACTAGCAGAAAAAAGTTGAAAGGAGCATGACAAACTAAAATTAGCAGAAATAAGTTAATTAGGCTGATGGTAGCAGAAATTACCACGAAAGACTTGAATTTATCTGAAAACAGCTAAAAATAGCTAAAAATGCAAAAGCAAAAAAAAAAAAAAAAAAAAAAAAAAAAGCGGAGAGTGTAGAACAACCTGAAAAAAGCAAAAGAAAGCACAAATAATGTTTGCTGAATTAGGTTTAAAGAAACAGAAATGAGCACAAAAAGTGGAAATTATCTGAAAAAAGTCTAAATGAGCAAAAACCATCTGAAAAGTAGCTAAAAAGCAGAAAGACACTGAAATTGCAAGAAGGAAGTGGAGTGAACACATTTTAGCTGAATTAGGACAAACATTTTTTAAATGGGTGCAAAAAAATGTGGAATTAGCTGAAAAAACTAAAATTTGTGTAAAAACAGCTAAATAGTAGCTGAAATAGTAGAAAAAGTTGAAACTTGCGGAAATAAGCTGAAAGGAGCATAACAAGCTGAAATTAGCAGAAAGAAGTTAGAAGCAAAAAAATGTTGTAGTTAGCAGAAAGAAGCTGAAGAGAGCATAAAACAGCTGAAAATAAAACCCCAGCTAAAATTAGGTGAAAGTAGCTGGAAAAAAGTTTATATTTGCACAAGGAAGCTGAAAGAAGCTGAATGAAACAAAATGTGAAAGAAGCAGTAAAAGCGTAAAACAGATCTAAAGATTTGAAGGATGTAAAATGAGCTCAATTCATTTTCTGAGAAAAACAATGTCAGAAAAGGCTAAATATTTCAACAAGCTAAAGTTGCACCAATACAAAAAGTCATAGCAGGATTGTCCTGAACGAGTTGAACATTTTGATCCACGATTTGGTGAAATAGTTTGAAAACTGCAGGACGTCATGTCGAAAAAGTATTGAAGAAAAATGGATCCCAATAGTGTGAATCCTTCATAAACATTCACAGAATAAAAAGTTGTGATAATTCCTATGGGGCTCAAACGCAGCCTTGAGCTCAGCTGGCAGAATGTGACCATCCAGAATCTGGACAAATACATACTTCTACTCAACGACACGTAATGTTTGAGAAGTGACGCGACACAGAACAGGTGAGGGTCTGAACCCACGAGTGTGAATCTGTCATGAGTAACGTGCCAGTGTGTGTGTGTGTGTGTGTGTGAGAGACACTGGTGTTTGTGCAGCACTTACAGTAGTGTGCGGCAGTGTGTGGCTGAGCTGCCTGCTGATGGGGGTGGAAGGCTTGCAGTGGCCCTCGCTGCCTGCCCTGGGTCGGCGCCAGGAGCAGGGAGGGGGGAGCAGTGCAGGGCTGTCCACACAAGAGCGCATGCTCTGCAGATGGGTCAGAACAACAGCGTTCACACGCAGCATGCACGGAGCGGGGCAGGCTGGTTACACAGTTAGTGCCATGCAGTCTCATAAACACGGTGCTCGTATGGGTCAGACATGATGCACACACAAGACTGGGCCAAAACCACAGGAATGAGGGAGGCTTAAAACTTCTGCACAGTGCTGCAGCTTCATTTAGCTCTTTTGTTGTTATTTTTGGCTCAGTTCAAGAAACAAAAATCACATTGTTAGTTGAAACGGTCAGAACAGCCACAAGTTATTATTTATATTATTGCAAACAAAACCAGGTCTGACTCGTTCTGGAGATCTCTCAGACGAGTCGTGTTTTCAGGTCTGCACAGTTTGGTAAATAAAATCTAGACTATTTTTACTCAATGGCATTTTATTAATTTATTTTAATGTATCTTTAATGTGGTAAAAGTTAGCACATGGAACTGTGGAGTGAGTTTAATGGCACAAAGAACTAAACAAGAAAAGAATCAGGCACTTCCTGCCTGAGAGAACGCTCATTTAGCTTGTCCCTCCTCACCTCTTGTCCCAGCAGCGGCCGGGCCTCCAGGACCTTCTTCACCTTGTTCTCCTCTTTGACAGGAAGCAACGACTTGAGGAATTTCGGTGGCTGCGGGGAGAGGACTTTGAAAGGGCTGGCGATGAAAAAGTTTGGGCTCTCCGGAACCGAACCTGCATGGAAACATTAGATGATAACCCGAGTCATAGATTCTGTCTAAATGTGGTGCAGCTGCTAGTCCAGATGTGTCTGGATTACCTGGGTGCTCCTTGTTTTTGATGGGCGTGGTGCAGAGGGGGCCATCCTGGGAGGGGCAGGTAAAGTCCACATGGTCACAGGGGTCCTGAAGAACAACACATACTGTATAGTCTTGGTAAGGTTCATGATGTTTAAATACATGTAAAAAAAAAATAAAGGTTATTTTAATTTAAACTGTAATACACGTCTATAAATTCAATACTCGGAATCTAAAGTAAAAAAAAATCAGGAAAGTTTCTGTTTTTCTCCTGAAACGTTTAAAAATAAAGGTGCTGGCTCATGTTAGGGACTCAAACTTTCAGCTAGTGAACTCTGAGTGGACAGCAGGACTGGATTCTTGGCCGTGAACATGATTTTGTTTCCCATCTCAGCAGTCATATTTATAATTTAATGTATTCACACTAGTGTGATCCATTTTTTTCCCCCGTACTTTTTTCAGCATCTTTTTTGTTCCACATTGTTTGTGCTAGTCCCACAAATCCTAAATCAAAATGTTCAGCTCGTTCAAGAGAAAGGTGCTATGACTTTTGGTTTTGGCGCAACTTTAGCTTTTTGAAATATTTAGCTTTTTCTGCCATTTTTTTCTCATAGAAAATGAACTGAACTCATTTTACATCCTTCAACTCTTTAGACCTGTTTACAAACTTTTACTGCTCCTTTCACATTTAGTTCTGCTTCAGCTTCTTTCAGCTTCCTTGTGCAAAGCTAAACTTTTTTCAGCTACTTTCAAATACTTTTCATCTATTTTGTGCTCCTTTTAGATTCTTTCTGCTAACTACAACATTTGTGTGCTTTTTACAACTTATTTCTGCTAATTTCAACTTGTTATGCTCCTTTCAGTTTATTTCTGCTAGTTTCATCTTTTTCTGCTATTTCAGCTATTATTTAGCTTTTTTTTTTTTTTTTTTTTTTTTTTTTTTGCTAATTTCGTTATATCCCCAGTAAATTTCCAATTTTTGGTGCTCATTTGTGCGTATTTTAGCTTAATTAACTTCTTTATGCTAATTTCAGATGGTTATGCTCCTTTCAGCTTTTTTCTGATAGTTTCAACTTTTCAGCTACTTTTTTAGCTGTTTAGGGCTAAATTTAGTTTTTTCAGTTAATTACACATCTTTTGAGCTCATTTCACTTCCTTCTGGTAGTTTAAGCTTCTTTCTGCCTTTTAAGCTAATTTTCAGCTATTTTTTTGTAGCTAATTTCAGCTTGTTTGGCTAATTTACTAATTTTGTGTTCATTTATGTTTATTTAAACCTAATTCAGCAAATACGTGTGCTTTCTGCTTTCTTCTGCTAACTTAGGCTTGTTCTTTCATTTCAGCTACATTTCAGTGTGTTGTTAGCTAATTTCAGCTGTTTTTCAGCAATAAGCATTCACAATGCATTTCTGCAGGAAATGTAATTTCTCTAGTTATTATTATTTGAAAAACCAAACTGAGAAGGCTTTGAGAACAACCTGCAACAACTCTGTGACTTTTTTAAGACAAAAAATATTCTTGCACAGATTTGTTTATTTGAACATGTTTGAGAATTAAATGTGAGTTATGAGGAAAATCAGAATCCTTGCAAACGTTTCAGTACATTTTGGAGTCTCTTGCAAACTCAAAATGGCACATTCACTCTCAAAACAGTCGCCAACTTTTCATGGCTGTCTGAAAACCTTCTTTGTTTGGATTCTATAAAGTCTAGAGCAGGAGAAAGAAGTTGGCAGAAATCTGCCCATGTACTCTCCACTAGGAGACGACAGACAAATGTCTCAATTATAAAAACAGATCCACACAGTTGAACTCTTCTGCTCTGCTTTAGCTGCAAACATGTTTATTGGACATGTTGTGTGATCTTTTTAACCTAACTTGTAGAGAACCATGCGAGCTGGAGTCAAACCTGATGTGTCCTGCTCTCTTCATCCTCTGTCAGGTCTGATCTACATGATGACTGCACACAGAAACAAAAATAGCCTTCAAACTTTACGATCTAATGATTATTTGTACAAAAACAGGTGAGAGGTGTTTGAATTACCTGCTGGACGTTTGGTGTGCTGACACTCCTCCTCAAATGTTTCCCCCTGGCAGCGAGTGCTTCCTTCACCGTCACAGCCTTTTACAGGATGAGAAGAACACAAAACTCAGGACTCAACCAAACCTCTCTGACTTTTTATGCTTTTCTGAGACTAAATTAATTCAGAAAAACTAGCAGCAAAAACCTCAACTGGCCAAAAAACGATCCACGAGCTTACGCTGAAAGTTAGGAAGTAGATGTAATGTCAACATTTGATTTAGGGGTGGTTCACATTTTCTAAACTTTCAGAAACGTACAAATTGTATACGCCCAGTTTGACCGACATATTGGCATTTTCCTGCATGTAGGCCTGTCGCGATAAACAATAAATCAATTAATTGCATGATGAAAATTATCAACCTCATTTTCATTTATTGGCTTTATCGTTTCTTCACGTCTCTCTCATTCTACTGAAGACGCTGGATGACAAAAGACTTTCCGGTGCTACTAACCTCACTATCCATCCTTCGGTTCAGTCTCATACTGCCATCTAGTGGTCAAAAAAAGTACTACACACAAAATAAATTCACAATTTCTTCTTAAATTTGACAATAATTACTAAATATTGTCAAATTTCAAACAATATTATTGTTTATCACAATAATTTCTGAGACGATCTCCCAGCAAAAGTTGTTATCGTGACAGGCCTACCCGCATGGCAAACATTGACGCACCACCTGATGCACGGTGAGCTCGGGTGTGGAGCAGTGTTCCCAACGGAGCGAGCAGCGGCTCAGCTGTGAGACTCATCCCAAAGCACCCAGAGCAGACACACACTGGAACGAAGCACGCACACACACAGCCACCACCGATCCCACTCTGGCCTACAGACATCCTGCACTGCACCCCCGACCTCCCCGGGACTTTAGTATGTCAAAAATCCAACTTTGTATTAAATGCTATTGTGTTCGGAGCGTCGTCATTAATCAGACAGACATGCACAACCTGCGCGGTGACTGAACACCTGTCCTCAAGAAAGCGAGCGCCACTGCAGGAGCGCGCAGCCTGTTTGAATGTCTCTTTGACAGAATCACATTTTTTGTGCTTTTGTTAAACAATATCAAAAAGACAAATATTTGAAGGCCCCAGATTAAAACAAAGAAGTGTATCACTGCTTAACTTTGTTTTTTCACTCCAGACTCACAAAGTTCTCTCTGTGTCTGTTTCAGGTGTGTGTAGTATATGATAAATATCAGCACGCCTGAATCTGTATGTTTTAAACAATACTGAGACGTGCACAGATATGGAATGAGAGTAATTTCAGCTTAATTCAGTTCAATTAAATTTAGTTTATACAGCTCCAAGTCACAACAGGTCGTCTCAGGGCACTGAACAGAAACATTCATTTATATAAAAATATGTTAATAACATTATTTATCTGAGGAGCAGACTGCTTTGAGTTTAACTCCATCACAGAACTCTCATCTTGAGCAAACATGAAGGCGACAGTGGAAAGGAAACACTCCCTCATGAAGAAACCTTTAGCAGAACCAGGCTCAGAACAAGCAGCCATCTGCTTCAACCAGCTGGATTTGAGAGGAACAGATACACAATGGCAGGTCAAGAATAACATGCTAAGATGGAAATAATATGAAATATAAACTATTCAATTTTAACAATTCATTTAAAGAAATGAGGTCAATTTGTCTTCCAGTAGTCTAAGCCTGTAGCAGCACAACAAGCCAACACTAACTATAGGATTTATCAAAAAGGAAAGACTTAATCCCAGTCTTAAAACTGGATAATGTATCAGCCTCATGGACAGAAACTGGACGTTGGTTCCACAAGAGAGGAGCCTGATAAAAACAAGATCTCAAATATAAGATGGAGCTAGGTTGTTGAGGGCTTTGTAGGTTAGAAGTAAGATTCTTAATTCAATTCTGGACTTGACAGGGAGCCAGTGGAGAAGCTAAAACTGGAGTGATATGATCTCTCCCAGTAACTCCAGTTAAGACTCTGGCAGCAGCATTTTGGATCAATTGAAGAATTTAAGGAAGTTTTTGGACACCCAGATAATAAACCATTACAATAGTCCAGTCTAGACGTGACAAGTGCATGAACCAGTTTTTCTGCATCATTTTTAGAAAAGATGTTTATAATTTGTACTTAGTATTTTAGCTTTAATTTATCTTTTAACTTAGTATAATATCCATGTAAGCATGTGGGTGTTATGTCTCAGTTTTACTTTTAGTAAAATAGGTTTGGTGAAAGTCAACGGGGGGTGTTCTCCAAAAAGAGTACATTTTGTACTCTTGTGAAATTTTGAACATTTGAACCATAGTTTTATCTCTTATTCAGCAGTTTAGCTCTTTAACTTCATGTGACCTGTAGCAGACGAATGAAAACTGACGTCTTGTTCAAATCTCAGAAACAGGTGGATAAGACACAACGTGTTATTGTAGTTTGTGCTATCTGACCTGTCGCAGCCTCTCTAGACTCAGGATGTTCTCCACCTCCAGAACTCCTCGGGTGTACTTCTCTATGTAGGTCTCTCCATCCTGAGTCTCCTCGCTGTCCCCGCGAGCCGCCATGAGGGCCAAGGTTTCCCTCTCCTCAGGCTCCTCTGAGGCCTGGACAGAAGAGCGGGAGGATGAAGACAAACTCCGACGCGTGGACACTCCGGTACGCAAGGGAACTTTGTAGAACATCACGCTGAACCTTTGGAATGTTGGAAACGATCTCGTAAATCACTGCACAAGAGTAAAGCGTGTTCCTCAGGGACATCCTCCTCTTGAGGCTCTGAGTGAAACTCTGAATAAAATAAAAATAAAATCCTGTCCATGAGTGAAACACGACCCGCCGCCATCAGCCTGCACCTTTAATTGTCAACCTGTTTGTTGTAGATGTTGACAGCGATCCTCTTGCGGAGCACCAGCTCCATGGAGGCAGGGTGGCTGAGCTGCACCGTGGCTTTAATAATCAGGTAGATGCGTTCGTTCGCCGACGTGACCCGGTTCAGGTACACAGAATCGTGAATGGACGAGTCCCAGGAGCACACGGCCAACACCTGGAGGACGTAAGAACAAAGTTGTGATGTGTGAAATGTAAATAAAAACTGAATCCAATGATTTGAAAATCTCTCAAACTCCTAGTTTATTTACAGTAGAACACAGTCAACGCATCAAATGTTAAAATTAGGCAATTGTTCAACTTTATGAAAAATTTTAAGGTGATTTTAAATGTGACGGCAACAGCGCATCTCAAATAATTTGGGACAGGGGCAGAAAAAGGCTGTAAGAATAAGTGGCACTTATAAACAAGAGCTGGAGAAACGTTTAATAAATAACTAGATTCATTAGCAGCAGGTGCGTAAGAGGACAGGGTCTAAAAAGAGAAGCTGAATCTCTCAGAAGTAAAGATGGGCGGAGCTTCAGCAGTTCGTAACAAACAGCGTCTAAAGATGGTGGAACAATTTCAGAGGAATGTTCCTGAATGAAACTCATGAAGACTTTGAACATCCCATAATCTACAGCTTATCTAAACAATTCAAGAACTTAGAGAAATGTTTGAGGTCAAAGGACGAGGTTGAAAGTTTATATTTGATGCCTGTCCTCTTCAGGCCCACAGGGGCCACAGCCATAAAAACAGGTCTGATCCTGTTTTGGACATCACTGCATGGGCTGAGGGACACTTCCACAAATCATGTGTTGTCCAAGGACACCACTACCTCTGTGCTAGAGGAGAGAGATAATCCTGCCTGTTATCAGCACAGTTTAAAATCCTGCCTCTCTCATGGTATAGGGGTGCATTAGTGCATATGTATATGCATGTACAGGTAGTCCTCAAGTTACGGCGCCCCCGACTTACGGCAACTCGGACTTACGAACGTCACGCATCTCATTTAAAAATATATATATATTTTGAAAAATTTTACTTTGAAAAGCCAAGTTCCGGTTGTACTTCCTGTGTGACGGTAAGAGGCAGTAGCTTGACAGCAGAAAGAGAGGACAGAGCAGAAATTTACCAGGAGGTTGG
>JARVLU010001073.1:18088824-18100547 GCA_031762415.1 Simpsonichthys santanae | reverse complement strand
ATACAGTACTGTACATGTTTAAGGTACAGAATGTACGCTGGTGTTGTGTTATGTTGAAAAAAACGTGTTTAAAACGCTGTTTACTGTATATTTTCCGACTTACGGCTAAAATCTGGACTTATGGCCGCCACGTGGGATGAGATTCGACTTACGTTAAAATTGGGTTACGAACGGTGCAACGGATCTCGTTCGTAAGTCGAGGACTACCTGTATTTGTACAGTATATGTATGCTTGTATACATATACTTTATGTAGCAGGGGTCACCAACCTTTATGAGACTGAGCTACTTCAGTGGGACCGAATGACACAAAGGGCTACTTGTTTGATACAAATACATTTGCACGGCTCACCTTTAATTATAGTATAATGCATTAACATACATGTGAATATATGACTGCCAGATCACATCTGATCTGATCTGTATTATTAAAAACTCTCCACAGTGATTACCGTATCAGTAAGGATTTAGCTTGGTAAACATGATCAATTATTATTGGTCAATAGTGATTAGAACTCTCAATCAAGAACTTGAGTCCTTAGTTTGAATCCTTTTTAGGCTCTTCTTTGTGACTGTACATTGTTCCTAGCTGTGACTGGGAGTGTGGATGGTTGTTTGTCTCTTTGTCTCTGGGACAGACTGTCCTAGGTGTCCCCTGCCTTCACCCAAAAACAGCCGAGATGGGCTCCAGTCCCAAAGAAAGGGGACAAAACAGATGATTGACTACAGCAGAAAACTGATATTTAAACATAAATTACTATTTATTTTATGTTAAACTTAATCAGTAACATTTGAAATTCAATGTATTTTATACATATTTTATTAACTGTTTTGTAGGAATGAACACATTTGTAACATTTGTTCAAAATATGCCTTTTACTATTAACAACTTCTGTAACATTTTTAATAACCTGTTAACATACAATTTTCCAATCACGGCCTGTTTGCACCAACTGTTTTGTTTATAATACTTATGAGCTCTAACTTAGATACAAATGATCATTAATGTAAAAAACAAAGTGACATTTTTAAATGAATTATGTGACATTAGTAACGGTCCTCAGATCTGCAGCATTTTTACTTTGTAATAATAATGATAATACTTTAGATATAAAGCCCTTTAATAAAACAACCACAGCTGCAACAAAGTGCTGTACATATAAAATCATTTTAACTAATCATTGCATGTTTTACTCTTTTAAAGAAATTATTTTTCACATATTTCATCAATGGTTTTTTTCAAGACCTCATCTGAAAATGCCTCGTGAAAATCATCTGCCGTTTGTTCAAAGCTGCCTCTAACTCTGACATTCTGCCTGTTGTGAGACACCGGGGGGTAGTTAGCATTGAAGCTAACGTGTTAGCTGGTGAAGTGTCACTCCATGTTGTTTTGCTGTCACCACAGCCACTGATGAGACACGAACACGCTTGTCTTTCAACACTGTAAAAATAAATATTCCAGTCACTGTGAACATCCATCCATCCATCCATCCATCCAGTGCTGGTAAACCCAACAGATTCACATTTTTTGTACGTTTTTAATGTTAAAAGGACTTGTAGCTCTGTAGTTCTCTGTTTGGCCACAGGAGGGCAGTGCAGTCGCAGCTCACCTCCTCTTCGCTGTGTCTGATGATTGGCAGGTAGAAGAACTGACTGCCGTGCTCTTTGGGCAGGATGGAGTTCATCCCTGCGGTGTGGGGTCCGGTCAGCTGCTCGTTCACTGTCAGATTATCAGCTGGCAGCATCAAAAACAGACTGTTAGTATTCCTGAAACCCAAACAGAAGATCTTGAGAAGACAAGTTTCAGCGCACCGTTTAAGTCCAAGAAGAGGACGGGAATGTGAGCCTCCATCCCTGCAGGTGGAGTCCTACAAACAGATCAGTGAAGTTGACGGGGATGAAAGTTAGAAGTGGTTGTGATGTTTTCCTCTTTGCTTCCTCACCAGTCTGCAGGAGCTCCGGGGATGCCGCTGCTTGGCGCCGGCACCAGCACCGCGTTTCTCTCCTCGGTCAGGCCGACCCACTGCTCCACCAGCCGAGCTTCACGCTCAATGTCCTCCTCCGACTTTTCTGCTCACAGAGGAAGGCAAGGCTTCCATCAACAACCCTGATTGCTTCCTTGCAGCTACGCAGGGGCTGAAAGCTCACCGTGTTTGTTGATGATTTTCTTGATTTGCTCGTCGAGGTACTCCCGGCGTTTGATCAGCGCGTCCGACCAGCGCTCCCTGAGGCAGTTCAGATCCTCTTCCTGTAAGCAAAAAAAAAAAAACTTATGAACGAAACAATATTTGAAGTCTCTGATAGTGACTCAAAACAATATATAGAGACATCAGATTATTCTCTACGGTCTGTCAGCCATTGTAGGAACGCGTTGTTTACATGAAGACCTTTGTCATCACTTCCTGTTGCTGCACACGCATACAGTATATCTCAACAACTGTTCATCTCAGTGGCATGAATGCTTTATTGCAATACATTATTAATGTTATCTTTCCACAAATATATTCATATTCATCAGAAAAATTTGAACTAAACATCTGTAAAACTGATTGAGTCAGAGCCATCTTTGTGTTTCCTAATGACACATCTTGAATTAGGATGACTCTAAAAGTTAATGTGCTTCCAATGAGGTTTACTGAAATCTGTCCAGTTATTTATGTTATTTTGTTAGCAGGACAAACAAACAAACACAGATACAGGCAAAACATTATTGCCCTGTCGCCTACTGCAGCGAGCAACAACTGCTTGAGAAGATACCATATCTTTTTGCTGTATAAGTTGCTGTCCTGCGACTTATAGGCTGAAGCAATGTATTTATGGATTTTTTTCCATATTAATAAACCAATTTTTGGCTGAGACATGACCGTTTTCATTCTTTCCGACTGAAAAAAAATTGAACCGTATCATTGTCAGCAACTAGATGGCAGCAGAGTAGTTAGGCATGCCGTTGTCTCATGTAACAGGTAAAAGTGGCTATTAATAACAAATTCAAAAAAGTTCAAGACAAAAACAACTGAAATTTATTTATTATACTTTACTTTGTACTGTATTATTGTTGTCTTGAACTTCTTTAAATTTACCATGTCCTAGATGACTGAGAATGTTCACCAGCTATTAATGACACAATCGGCTTGCCATAGTACCCACCTTTGTTCTGCTCACTGCTTGGAGTGACCATCAAACCAGATTCATTTCACTGCACCACCCCAGTGAAATACAGTTTTTTTGACCATCAAAGTCCTTTTATTAATCAAACATTAGGCTGAGACACACCTTTGCTATAATTTTGAGCAAACAAAAAATTATTTTTAAGTGTTTATCTTGTTAAATTCTTGTTAAAGTCCTCCCGTGCTTGCCCCAGCGGCCGCCATTTGGCAGCCCATTGATTTTTGGCAAAACACCGGCCCCCATATCCGGGTTGTCAGCGGTGACGCATAATAGATGCAACGTATACGGCGAAACAACGTATTTATGGATTTTTTTAAAAACTTTATTAGACATATTTGGACTGATGCGACTTATACAACGGAAAATATGGTAATCCTGACGTTTGTTTTCAAACCCAAAAGATTAAAAACCAAATTTTAAAGAAGAAGTTTAGATCTTCTGAAGTGAGGCTCAGTGTTATCTGGCTGTTCATATAACCTTTCTACGAAACCCCCATCTAAAGATCTGAACCTTCTTCAAGCTCCTGACACCACTCACACACAGCAACCACCAACCGAAGGTCCTACCTGACTGTGAGTGCCCTGAGAGAGAACCACAGAGAGCTTCTCGTCTGCAACATCCCCTTCACTCATCAGACCTCCAAGACAATCATCAGCACACTTCTCATCATGCAGAGTTCAGTACACCATGCATCCATGCAACGCCCTCTCTGAGGCTTATTAATATGTCTGCAGCTCTTCAGTCACAAGCAAACATTAGTGTGGAGGGCATGAGAGAGAGACTGGGGTGCAAGCGCAGCCACTTGGATGGGTTGAACTGTGTTTGGCGTCAACAACCATCAGAAATTGACTGGTGCAATGGATGATTACTGCGTTAAAAATCATGTGCATGTGCAGCAGCTGCTGGTGAAGAAAGCGCTTCATTGCAAACACATGTGAGTTCTGTTTCCTTCATGCTGCAGAATGGACTATAGGGTGGGGGTGAGCAGCAGGAGGAGAGGACTTGGGAGGTACCTGATAACTATCCATGTCATCTTCTGCCTCTTTCTGACGAAGGAGGGGTGAGAGAACACAGTCAGAAACCAGAGCAGGCTCTGCCATGAATATGAGTGATTAAAAAAAAAAAGCCTAAAGCTTTTAACTAAAACTTTCTTTTAAAATAATTACATGCTACATTTAATGTATTTAATGGGAGAACTAGATAAAAGGTATCTAATAATAATTAAAAATAATAATAATCCTGCTTTTGTATATCAGGATAGTAAGAGTGTTTCACTCCTTTAGGGATGGATCAGTGAATAAACATTCAAGTATCATCAGCGTAACATTATATATTTCAGACACAATGTGAGCTTGCTGTTCCAGGACAAGTATATGTTGTCAGTCCTGTGCATATCTCCCTGCGTGTGTATCTGTGTGACTGTGTGTGTTTCTCAGACCTGGTAGCTGTCAAGAGGTCTCTGCAGTTTGGTGGAGCGAGCCGACACGCAGCCGATAGACACAGAGAGAATGGCCTCCGCCAGCAGAGGCAGCGTTCCCGAGTTCTGGACCGGCTTCACCCACACCTGCAGCCTCCTGGAATGACCCTGCGAGCACAAACGTAACGATCAATTCAGCGTTTGAAGCATCGAGTATCTCTCCTTGTTCGTCCTCTGACCTGTCGGAGTTGGAAGACGCCTCCGGTGCTGATGTCTTTTACAGGCTGCAGCTCCACAGACGCGTACTCTCCCTGCTCATTCAGCTCCTGGATGGAGACCCACAGCTCGATCCTGCGAGACACTTCGCTCCATCTTTAAAACGCGCAACGGCGAGGGTTAGAAAATGTGAAATGTTAGTGGCAGCGTGCGCTCAGAGGAGCAGGAGTCCCAAAGAGACAAGAAACGCCTCGGACCTGTCCCGGAGAGTCTGGGTCTTTGCCTCCAGGGCATCCAGCTCCCAGAGCTCGTGTCCGTTGCCAGCACAGCGATGACCCCACACTTCTATGGCCAAAGCTCCATCTGAGATGAACTCCAAAAACTCATCTGTCACATGCACAACAAAGTCCTGGAGAAAACAAGAAGGGTCATGGTACAGATGATTTGAAAATAAAACTGGCAAGAATCGAGGCGTCAGAGACTCTTCCTGTACCTTGCAGTGATCAAACTGGACAGTGAAGTGAGCGTCGGTGCTTCGAGAAGAAGGCCTGTCAGGGCTGACCATAGGAGGAGCCACGGTGGGCTCGCTGTGCTCCCAGAAGGTGTACTGACAGAAGACAAAGTTGGACAGGTTGAGCGGCAGCCCCGTGGCCTCTTTGATCCTCACCTGGACGAGACAAACAACAATTCTCTCAGAAAGAAAGACTTTTAAAGTCTTTATAACCTGCTGAGAGGTGTGGGCTTTCTTACCCTGCAGCTGAGCCTTTTGGCCATGTGGACGATCTCTCCGTTGGTGTCCATGACCTCGTAGCAGCTACATTCACTGGAATTCTCTGATGAGTCATCCGCCCAGGAAAGACGCTCTGGAACGGCTCCACTGACTCGCTGCAGCTCAACATGCAACCTGCCAGCCACCTGTACACACGAGCAGAATGTTACCACAGCAAGATCCAGAAAATGCTGACTGGCTGGCTGGTATCCTGTTTTTTATTTTTAAGTATGTTTTTATTTTTGCAACCAAACTACTTCTGCATACTTTGTGCTATTTTAGCTGTCCATATATTATTTTATTCTTTTAGCTCTGTGATGGAAGTTGCCCTCCACCTCTCCCACAGTAAGTGCTGGAGATGGGCACCAGTTGCCCCTGACCCGGAAAGGGGTAACAGGATAAGTAGATGGATGGATGGACAGATGGATGGAAGTGTGGATGGAAGGATGGGTGGATGGATGGACGGACAGATGGATGGAAGCGTGGATGTATGGATGGATGAATGGATGGAAGGATAGATGGACGGATGAGTGAGTGGAAGAATGAGTGGATGGGTGGAAGGATGTGTGGATGGGCGGATGGATGGGTGGATGATGTGTGGATGGATGGATGGAAGGGTAGATGGATGGATGGGTGGATAGATGGAAGGGTGGATGGATGAGTGGATGGATGGGTGGATAATGTGTGGATGGATGGATGGAAGGGTAGATGGATGGATGGGTGGATAGATGGAAGGGTGGATGGATGGATGAGTGGATGGATGGATGGATGAACGTATGGATGGGTGGAAGGATGCATGTATGTATGGACTGATGCTACTTTTAGCTTTTAGCTTGCCTTTATATGTTTGACTAGTGTTTTGCTACATTTAGCATGTAGCTAACTTTTTTGCTGCCTTTAGCCACTTGCTACTTTTATCTAACCTTTTTGCTATTTTTAACTTTGATGTAATGTTGTTACATTTTTGCATCTTTTTGCTTTCAGCAAGCATTGTGCTATTTTAGCTAGTCGTTTGCTACTTTTACATTGTAGCTAACTTTGTGCCGCCTTTTTTTAAGCTTACGCTACTTTTAACAAGCATTTGCTATTTTAAGGTATTAGTGTATCACATTTCTCGTATTTTAGCTTTGAGCTAGTATTATGCTACTTTTAGAGCTTAGCTAGTCTTTTGATACTTTTAGTTTTTAGCTAACCATTTGCTGCTTTTAGCTAGTGTTTGCTTTAGAAGGCCAGTTTCAGCTTGTTGAACAAGTCCTTCAGCTCTCAGGAGTCACTTCATGTTCACAGACCTGGCATTTCTGCAGTTCTTAAAGTTTTTGTTGTTTCACAGCGAGCCTCACCTCTCCCTGCTGGCTGATGATGGGCACGGCATACTGCAGCTTCACATCGTGGAAAAGGCTCTCCAGAAAAATATTGGCCACCCCGATCAGGTTGTGGTTCTCGTGCGCCTCATAGAACGGATCGCAGTGTTTGTGGCTCGCTTTATTCCACTACGAGAAACAGAGCAGAGTTAACGATTACTGTATTATACGTTTGCTTTTGTCTTTTCCTCTTGATGGTTTCTCACCGATTCTTCTCTGCCTTCTTTCCAGTCTCTGTAGTGGTCCCTCATGTCCACCAGTTTGTTCTCCAGCTTCTCAATGGTCCACACCTGAGGCCCCTTCTTTCTCCTCCGTACCTGAATGGCTGGCTCGCTCACTATGGCTCCACGCTACAAAGACACGGAGCTAACGGGTTAGCTCAAAATGCAACAAGTTCACGTCTTTAACACTGTAGCTCAACCCCCTCCCCCTTTCCCCACACACACTTTCCTTTAGAGAAAAAAGCTTCAGAAGTCTGACCTTGCGATTGGCACTGAGGTTGGCAGCAGGAATCTGAAGGGTGACCTGATAGTCGGTGAGTTTGTTCATCTCCTCGGCCAAAAAGTTGGCCTCTCGCACCAAAGTGTTGGCTCTGACGACCTGCTCCCTGAGCCGAGACAGCCTCTGACGAAACAGCTCATCCCTGCCTCACACACACACACACACACACACACACACACACACACACACACACTGAAGCTACAATGGCCGCAGAGAAGTCAGGGGACTGTTTGAGTTAGCAATGAATGGGTTGACCCTTGACCCACTAGCTGGGCCGGCTGGGTACTGACGAGTCCAGGCGGGCTATAACTAATGTGTTGCGCTCCACTAACCGCTCCTCGGTCCACAGGCGCAGCTTGCTGTGGGGCGCGTGCGTTGCGTACGTAAGACGCTCGCTGCTGCTTTGGTGGAACGGTGACGTTTTATCAGGCGATAGTTGTTGTCGCAGCGACTCCAGCTCTCGCTCGTACATCAGCCTCTGCTCCTCCAGAGCCGTCCGCTTTTCCTCCAGGTACTGCTTCTCCAAGACCTGGACCACGTTCTGCATGGGGTCTGCAGACGTGGGAACGAGAACAGCCTGAGCGTTCGACCCTGCTATAAGAACGGGTTTTTGGCAGACGGTATGGATCGTACCGTTGTTTCCCAGAGTCTTCATGATGACCTCCATCTGGGCAAACTCGTAGCTGTAGTCCGGCTCGGAGGAGGCCTCGCTGGCCGTTTCCACGTCCGCCTCGACAAAGCTCTCCCTGGGCGAGGCTCGCTCCAGCTCCTTCAAACGGTCCCGCCGCTTTCGTTGAGGGAGGTTTATCCTAGGGAGAAAAAAAAAAAAAAAGAATCAAATCTTTTTCTTTCCTGTTTTGTAACTTTTCTAAAAGCGGCCATAAAATGTTCACACCTGAAGAAGTGATTGTTCCCCCATAAGATCCGGTCTCCGTGCCACAAGTGCACCAAGGTGTCGACCACTGTGCCGTTCACGCAGGTTCTGCAGAAAACACAAAGATTATCTTCAGGTTTGACAGCTCAATCATCCAGGTAGAGAAATCACAACAAAGGGTTAAATCGTGTCATCTAGACCAGTTTGATTCAATCCTTTATAAAAACTTGAAAACACTATCTAATACCTTAAAATAGCAAATGGCTTGTTAAATGTAGTGTAAGCTTAGAAAAAGCAGCACAAAGTTAGCTACTATGTAAAAGTAGAGCAGACGTGGGCAGCTTAAGGCCCGAGGGCCAAAAGTGGCCCTTGGACAATTTCCATCAGGCCCCCCAACACCCTTAGATTAAAAAAATAAAAACTTTTATACAAAAAAGATTGATTAAAAAACAGAAATTTATCAATGAGATTTAAGGAAATTTGAATTAAATATCTTAACGCAAAACTTTTTCAAAACATTTTTTAAGTCATCATGTTTCCAGAACTAGACTGAAACATAAATATTTAGACACAAACATATGTTTGTTTTGCATATTTCCCCTAACATGTATAACATGTCAAGCTAACATGTATAGCATGATAAGCTCACGTGCATAGCATGTTAAACTAATATATATAACATGTTAAGCTAATGTGTATAACATGTTAAGCTAATGTGTATAACATGTTAAGCAAATGTGTATAGCATGATAAGCTAATGTGTATAACATGTTAAGCTAACATGTATAGCATGATAAGCTCACATGTATAGCATGTTAAGCTAATGTATATAACAGGTTAAGCTAATGTGTATAACATGTTAAGCTAACATGTATAACATGATAAGCTAACGTGTATAACATGATAAGCTAACGTGTATAACATGTTACACTAACGTGTATAACATGATAAGCAAATGTGTACAACATGTTAAGCTAACATGTATAGCATGATAAGCTAACATGTATAACAAGTTAAGCTAACGTGTATAACATGTTAAGCTAACATGTATAACATGTTAAGCTAACATGTATAACATGTTAAGCTAATGTATATAACATGTTAAGCTAACATGTATAACATGATAAGCTAACGTGTATAACATGTTACACTAACGTGTATAACATGATAAGCTAATGTGTATAACATGTTAATCTAACATGTATAGCATGATAAGCTAACATGTATAACATGATAAGCTAACGTGTATAACATGTTAAGCTAACATGTATAACATGTTAAGCTAACATGTATAACATGTTACGCTAACGTGTACAGTATAACATATTGTCACAAGACCCAGTTTACAGAATCTGTCTTTTTCCTAAAAGATATGGGAAAACATGGTTTATAAAGCATGCTAACTATGCTACAATAAGAAAAAGGCGCAAAAAAAAAAAAAAAAAAAAAAGAGTCTTCTAGATTATCTGTCATCAAGAACATTTATGTTCCAATTCTTTATGCGGCCTTTTGATTGCTTCAAACGTCTTGATGTGGCCCTTTGGATTAAAATGTTGCCCACCTCTGAAGTAGAGAGTTCAGATGACATGATTTAACCCTTTTTTGTGATAACCTCGAGGTCTAACTCAGAATGAGCACTTCTTTTTGTAGCTGGAGGGAGACGTGGATCTGATATCAAAGTGAGGGAGAATGAGATTCCTGTGTGGTGAAGTCATGTGAAACTGTGACGTCCAGTCATCCATGAAGCAGACAGATCACCTGGCGTTCCCCAAGGGCATCAAGGTGACGTCACCGTCTGGGCAGAGCTCCAGGACGCAGTGTTTTGGCTGGATCCCGATCCCAAAGAGCTGGACGTCCTGAGACGTGTCTGCCCCCACACGCGTGTGCTCCTACAGACAGAGGGACCAAGTTAAACACAGCTGTGTTCCGACTACTGATCCAAACATCAACACAGCAACTTTTTGGATCCAAGCAGTCACAACTAAATAATAAAAATAAAAATAAAACTCTGTGAAAAATTGAGCAAACATCTCAGCTTCTAGAGGAGGTTCTGACCCAGTTCACATCACTGCAGTCATTCCTCACTGATATGCCAGGCTGACCTGAAGAAGTGTTGTTCTGTTTACTGGTTCCTCACATGACTCTGCTTTTACAGGCCCAACCAGCCAGCTGACCGTTCCAAAACAGATTTTACTGGACTCTTCTTAAGTATCCTCACATGGTCATTTAATTAACTGGAAAATATTTGCAGACCTCAGTCAAAGGTTAGTGTGAGGAAAAGACACATTCAGGGTGAAATATTTTCACTTTTAACAACTATTTGTTGCTTTTGTACAAGTTCTTCTGCCATCACGAGAAGTTTTATGTCTCGGTCAGTCAGTTCCCACAAAGAGCCGCTGCTGCTGTTATTATATCAATTCTGCTGTTGATCTACGCAAATGTCTTATAAGAAAAAAATAAAACATTTACCCTGGCATGATTAAGTCAATGATTTTTATCCACTGCACATAAATGTTCCAACAACTGATTTAAAGCAGCTGATTTACACATGAAATGAACATAATGAGGGGTTCTAAAGAACTCGTGAACCCAGTCTCAGTGCTCCAGGAACAGCTGGGTTTGCCTCAAGTGTTCATGCATGTTTGCTAACGAAGCACCACGAGTCACTTTATATATTTTAATTAAAAACAAGAAGCCAGTCATGGTTCATTACCTTGACATTTTAAACAAATCAGGAACTTCCCCAAATGAATGACGATGAGACTTTTCCCAGGATTCAGTGTGACTGATGCCATTTTTTTTTAAATGCTGTAATGTTCTTATCTGTCCTGTTGGTTGTTGAGGTTTTAACAGCATTGTGCTGAAGTTCTAAAGCTTAAGCAAGAGCATCTGCAAGACCTTCAATGTCGTTAGCGGTACCAATATGTTAGCATAACCAGTGGCGATTTTAGCCACTGAAAAACAAAGAAACCATCATTAGGACTTTGTAAGGAAGCTCAGTTCTCAAACCATAGATTCACCAAAACATGGAACGAATTTGGAATGAAAATGGAATAAATGATGACACTCTTTAACAGGCCAGCAAAATCTATGATTTGTTGCACGAGTTGAAGCCTTGACACCACATGTCAATCAATCTAGAAGCCTCGTCAGAAACTGACCAATCAGCTACCTCAATTATTCCCGATGTGAAACACCCCTTACATGTAGGAGCTGGGGGGCGAGGGTAGGATGTTTGAGAGAAGCGGAACACTATATCTGTAGCATCTTAACTAATGCGTCTGTAATGTCCACAATATAACTGTCGGCCATCAGTGGAGGGAGGGTGTTAGGCTGCGTGACAGAAGGAACAAACACACCCACACTCCCCTGAACATAAGAGGATCTGCGGTGGAAGTGGTCTCCAGCTACAAGTACT
>JARVLU010001073.1:18012301-18023121 GCA_031762415.1 Simpsonichthys santanae | reverse complement strand
TTACCTGTGATTCTATGACTCTGTCTGACTGTCCCTCCCTCTCTGCATCCAGGTCTGTTCTCTGTTGCTTTTCCTAATACAATGATGAAATAATGTCATAAAAACTTGTGCCTTTGTTTTAGAAACTTGTATTAACTTCATTTCTTCCTTACTTAGCGTGTTCTTGGTGTAAAAAATGATCGGGTGTCATTTTTTCTCTTTTCTGCCATCTTTTGACTTGGTTAACTATTAAAAAGCACAAACACTGTTTATAAGGGGAGAATAAGCACTTACAGTATTAACAAAACTGAAGCTTTTTTATGCCTATTACGAAGGCTGCCAGAGACTAGGTAGACAGTAGGGCTGGGCCATATCATATCGTTACCGGTAATACCGGTAAAAAAAAAAGCTTGCCCGGGCAAAAAAGTTATATCATGATTTGCTAATTTTGTGACCTAACTATGACGTATTTACGTCATCCCACCACACAGCGGATTGCGCTCACATGGATGGTCATGCTGCACCAAAAGTCCGCGGCAGGAAATTAAAAAAAGTTTGGCGCAGGTAACTAGGAGAAGACAAACATAGCTGAAAGCGTTACTCTTGAAGAATTACTTCCCAAGAAAGGAGGTACTTCAGTGGTGTGGATTTATTTTGGATTCAAACGAGCAGATACAGAACAGACCACAGTAATATGCAAGGAGTGCAAGAAGCCTGTAGTATCGAGAGGGGGAAATACGTCAAACTTATTTCACCATCTCAAGCATCAGCACTCGTGTCTTTACCAGGGCTGTTTGAAAGTCCGGGAGGAAAGTCCGGCAGCTAACACTACACAACCACAACGTAAGGTAATGCAGCATGGAATCGGCGAGTCGTTTGCTAGCTGTACCCCTTATGATAAATCAAGCAAGCGCTGGAAAGATATTACTTGAGCTGTCACAATTTGGCTGCTAAAGATATGATGCCAATCCAAACTGTGGAGAAGGAAGGCTTCAGTAATCTTGTTAAGAAGCTAGACCCGCGATACAACCTCCCAAAAAGGAAATATTTTTCCAAGACGGTGCTCCCAAACATGTATGAAGAACACCGTAAAAAGGTTCAAGCGGTACTGTCATCTGCTAATTACTACGCATCAACCACCGATTTATGGTCAAGTCAGACCGCGGAGCCATACCTGAGTCTGACTGTGCACTATATAAACAGTGACTAGGACTTGTGCAGCTAAACATGGAGACCAGCTTCTTTCCTGAGGATCACACAGGGGAGTATACAGTATTGCAACTGGCTTGAAAGAGTTTCTCCGGTCTTGGCACCTCAACGAAGAAAAACAGGTGTGCATAACAACAGATAGCGGTGCTAACGTTATCAAAGCACTCAAATTGAATAACTGGGTGCGACTGTCCTGCTTTGGGCATCGTCTTCATATCGCCATCGGTAAGTTTACTTTATTTATTTCTCAATTATGTACGCAATTGTTTGTTAAAGTAGCACTAGTACATTAAATTAAAATATTGAAGATAAGAGGTAATTTCTTTCAGTAACTATTCACCAAGTGAAACCCATTACCTTATATCAAAGCTTTTCAACTGATGGCCCAGGGGCCAAATCAGGCCCATGGGTGAATCCAGTTTGGGCCACCAATAGGTTTATTTTTAAATAAAACTAGACCTTAAACCATAAAACAAACTTTTTTAATGACTAATTGCCTAATGTCCTGCCCCTGAACTCTTGGCTTTCAGTAATTGTGGCCCCTTGAACAATTTATAGCTCTGCATTATATAGATTAATTCCAACCAGACTGATGTTTCCCAGCCTTTATTTCTGTCAATTATGATTGACGACGATGATGATGAGCTAAGAAAACTGACAATAATTATTATATCAAATCAACAAAAAAAATGTATTACAAAAATGTGAGCTTCATGGAAAGTATATTGAAAATCCGCTTCAAACAGATTTTAAATTTATTTTCTAATACGTACTTTTAATCTGACTAACAGGTCTCATTAAAGCACACTTTAATTTGCTAAAATGTACTTTGATCTGGATTATTATATAATGCTAACTACTTCCTCTTAGGTGATATACAAATACCACAGCTGTACTGTACTTGTCAAGGAAATATTGAAAAACAAATTACGTAATAGGAAAATTACAGATTGTGTGGGAAATATAGGCATGTTCTTGACAACAACAAAGTCCACCATTAATGGGATATTGACAACCTGATTATGCCTGCAGCCTGGCACTCGAGATGTTTAAAATGTTAACATCTCATAAATTCAGTGATTTAAATAATACAAATGAAAATGATAAATTATATGTAATTTGCTTGGATAATGCTAAAATTAAAACTATAATTTCAATATATCTCTCTCCTCCCTTCCCTACCCTTATCTGCAGAGAGGAGTATGAAGGATCCCAGGATCAACAGAGCCGTGGCAGTTTGTAAGAAGATTGTGAGTTCTTTCTCCAACAGCTGGAAGAGGCTGGAGGCTCAAAAAAGAGAGGGAGCACTTCAACACGAGCTCATCACTGAATCTCCCACGAGATGGGGGTCCAGACAGACAATGATCCAGCGTGTGTTGGAGCAAGAAAAGCCCATCACCCAGGTCTTAGCTGCTGACCGATCAACAAGGCACCTGGTCCCCACATGGCAAGATCTACAGGTTCTTGATTCTGTGAGCAAAGCCCTGGGTCCTCTGGTCGAGTTCACTGATGCTCTGTCTGCTGAGGACTATGTCACCATCTCGTGCTTGAAGCCTGTCCTTCAGCTGTTCAACAGTAGCATTCTTCTCGTGAAGGAGAACGACACAGAACTCACAAAATCCATAAAAAGCTCAATACTGGAGTACTTGAACAGCAAGTATGATGAAAACCCAGTGGTGGTAGAACTAATGAATCTGGCAACCATGCTTGACCCACGACTCCACAGTCTGTACATGGATCATGAAAAGAGCCAGGTAATAAAAGAGAGAGCAATCAGCGAAATGGAATCGTTCCTAAGAGAAACAGAGGGAGCTAAAATGTCACCACAAGCTTCAGGGTCAGCTGAAGACATCCCAGGCCCAAACCTTTGCTATATAAAAATACAAGCTTTACTTATAAAGAAGCTTTTCCCCCACTGTTAAATGCATTAAAAATTACATCACACAATAACTGCACATTCATGTACAAACAAATGTGTATACCTCAAATAACATCACATTTATTAATATCACATTTATTAAAAACTTACTTTAATTCTACTACCAGAGCCACTTCTTCACAAAACATAACTTTTTTATCAAGGTTTTTATTTATTTATTATTTTATAAAGCCAAATTTTAACATCAACAAAGCTTTGTAAATAGATTGTGGACGTTACACAATGAGGTAATGTGAAAAAATAAACAGGAACACACACTTTGCTCAGTAAGAGCTGATAACTTTTCTAAAAAAAATTGCAATATATGCATTTATTTATGACATCAGATTTTGGGATTAAAAACTATTTAAACATCCTAAAGTTAACCAGTTCATTTTCCAATGTGTTTGTACTAACAATGACATAACTTCATAGAACTGTTAAGGTAGAAAAGTAAATTCAACTACAACCACACTGATAACGCAGCTAAAGTAATTATTTTTTGTTTTACATTTATTAGCTTTTATTTAACCAGACAAATCCCATTGCGATCACAGATCTCATTTAAGGAAGACCTGGACCTGAAGGCCACATACGGTACATCTTTGTCGGAAACCGGATACTCTATATTTTATAAGTACACAAGAATAGAAAGTAACAGTAAAGTAATTAAACAGGAAACTAGGTAATCAGTAAGAAACAGTTAGTTATATTTTTAGACTAAGTTTCAGTTAAATTAATCCTGACCAATTAGCATATTATATTGGACATATATACAGTACTGTATAGAGGACTGAACTTGGCAAGAGGGCCTTCTCCCACGCCGCTCCTGCTTCATGGAATGTCTTACAAAAACATCTGAAGATCTTGACCTTGACTTCTCTAAATGGGTTGGAGAACCAATGCAGACCTGTTCCTGTTTTTAGTTTTCTACATTTGCTTTATAATCTAGCTGTTTTGCTACTTTGACATAATTTTTTTAACTTGTTTGAAGAAAAAAAAAAAATCTGTATGCCTCTCTTATGATCGTCTATTGTTGTCAACTGTTGTCATCATTCTTTGTTGAAACCAGGTCTCTCTTGTAAATGAGTCCTCGAGGCTCAATGGGATTAACCTGCCTAAATAAAGGTTGAATGAAAAAAGTAACATTACTGAGAGTTTATGGACGCGTTCAAAACCTTTTTCTTGGCATTTCCTTGTGGTATGAGTGCCCGTTACTTGACCTGGGTCACTGTGTGAGTGAAGAATGTAACCTGAACAATTTTCAAACACACCTTAAAGAATTCGTTGCCATGGCTGCTGAGCAAAGCGTCGGACTGAGGCTTGTTCTTGCTGTACAGGGCGTACATCCCAAACTGGTCCTCCTGCAACAACAAAGAGTTACGAGCCTGACTACAGGAACAAGAGAGCTGATGTTTCCGTACGGTTTGAGAAACAATGAATGACTCCGCTCTTCAGGAACTGGACAGAAAAGGTGTAAAATTCACAGAACAAACAAAAAAGTTGTTCAAAAAGTGACTATGATATATTATAATAATGACATTTAGATCAGTACAATGAAAATATTCAAAAAATAAAATAAAACTTGACAGAAATATTATAAAAAAATAAATTTTGACTTAAAAAAAATCTAAAATATGAGAAAAAAGAGCCACATAAGAGTAATAAAATAACAAAACATTAGGTGTTTAAAATACTGAAGAAATACAAATAAAAAAAAATAGTTTAATTTTAAATTTCTACACAATTTTATTTTATAAATTTATTTATTTCATATAATTAAAGCAAAGTATTCCAAATGTATAATTAAAAAAGGTTAAAAAAACATCAAATTAAAAGTATAAAAGCTCTGCATTAAAATTGATTAAACTTTATTTTACAAAATAAATATAAAGAAAACAAAGGCTCAACTTTTACTTACAAAAGTTTTTAAGTTGTAAAAGTTTCCAAAACTATTATTGTCCATTTTTTATTCATACATATTCATTTTAAACAATAAAGCACAATTTGTTTAAAAAATATGTCTAAACCAGATTAGATTCCATATTTATTTGTTCTTTTAATGTCGAGATTTATTCCCACTGGAATCGCTGTTGAATTTCTGTTTGTGTCACTTATTTTTAATTTATTTTTTTGCTCTCCGTGTTCCTCGTCAGGAAAGTTTTCGGGGACTTACGTGTCGCAGGAAACAGCTGCTGATGGACAGCGGGGAGTGGGCGCTCGCCTCCAGCTCCTTCAAGAAGTACTGGCTGTGGAAGTCCCACAGCTTCTCCACGTTGCCGAAGATGATGCTCCGCTTCCCGCGCAGGTCCTGAGGCAGGTCCAGGCGCTCCATCTCGGGGAAGTAGTGCTCGATGATGTAGCTGAGGGAGCGGACGTACTCCCTCTCTGTGGAAATCATTTCATCCATGATGTGCTGAACTTTACTGCTGAACAGAAACACGTGAACGTGGAGTCAGACAGATGAGGTTTATATTATACCATATTTCTGTTTGGTGGGGGTGGTTCGCCTCCTCACCTGCTCTGCTTCTTTCCCTCCCCCTCGCTGCACCTGGCGTACGTCCTGGAGGGAGTGGACATGCTGCGGCTGCGGCCCAACGCAGGACTCGTCACGTCAGGCCTCTGCAGCTTCTTCTCTGCGGACACGTTGTTGGCCACCTCCAGACCCTTGATGTAGACGCCCGTGTAGCCGTGCACGTGGCTGACGTCCGAGTGGCCGCCGTCCCTCGGGGTCAGCTCGTAGCTCACGGTCTTCTTCATGATCTTCTTCAAGGGCTGCTTGCGGAGCCGTGTGGTTTTGGAGTAGACGGGCTCGGAGTGGCAGGAGATGGAGTCCACGGTGCAGTCACTGTCCGTGTCGTCGCACGTGGACGAGCTCTGGCCCAGTTTGCGTCCACTGTCGGGAGGGAAAGGGAAGTCTGATGACGCAGAGCTGGACGGGCTCCCGGGGAACGGTCCAGCTGAGAGATTCTTGCCGCCCTCGAACGTCAGCGCAGGTATGATCTCAGGCAAACGCACACATCCATTAGCTCCACCATGTTCTGGGGCACCAGCATGTCCCTCTGTGCTCTTCAAAGGATCTGCTGCATCAGCAGGGGTCAAACTCTGGGGTGATGTTGTGACTCGAGCTAAAGTCTCCTCCAGCTGCTGCTTGGTCTGTTGACATTTGTGCCACACGGAGGTCCACTGCTGCAGCTGCTGAGGACTCTCCAGGGACAGGACCATGTCATTGAGCGTGCTGAAGTTGTCCACGGAGAACTTGGATGCCTCGGTGCAGTAATCCTGCAGGATTTGCACCACAGAGGGTGAAACTCGCTCATCTGAAGTGTCCAGACTCAGCTGACTGAAGTATTCCTGACAGTGGTCTGTCCACTGGTTCGCCTAAAGACGTGAAAACAAATTAAAACTTTTCTTATTTATTTAGTTTTCAGGACGACAGAAAGGAAAGAAAAGGCAGATAAAAAAAAAAAACCAGAACACATTTTTAATGCTAGCTCAGATTTGTTGCCGTTGGGCTCTGTGGAAACATTATAAACAAATAATATCTTACCTGTTCTAGATAGTTCTTTGAACAACTGCATTTCGTAATTTATTTATTTTTTTAATAAAAAACTCTGACAAACTGTTAGTCTGACAAACAACAACGGCTCATTCAAGAACAAACTACGTTTTGCTAGCTCAAAGAACCATCTACATCAGGTAAGATATTGATTGTTCATAGCCTTTTAAACTCAAAAATGTCTAATTTCTCTCCGTAAGTCGAGTGAAAGCAAATTATTCTGGCTTTGTTTTATGATTTGTCACGTACCGAGTCGTAGAACTCAAACAGGTTTGTCAGGATCTCCAGTTTAGTCTTTCTCTCCTCCACTCTGCTCAAGATCGAGCCCAGATGTTGCTTAAAGTCCAGCAGAACCAAATCTGGAACAGTCTCTGGGGACTCTTTCACAAGCTGCAGGCCGAGCCTCTGCTGGTGCTGTCAGGAAAAAAAAAAAAAAAAAGTCTCTCCCTAAAGTCGCACATTAATGGTTGACCGAATATAAAAATACACTAAAGCATTTTGTTTTTACCACCGACTCCTCCAGGAACTGGTTCACGCTCTCCTTCATCTCCTTAAGTTTGCCCAAAGACAGAGTTATTGTTTCTAGAGGAATGAGCTGCTTCTCTCCTGCTGCACTAAACCAGCGTTTTATCTAAGGAGATAGAGAGAGAAGCTGTTTATTTAACATAGTCAATATTTGTGATCCATGCTGGCAAAATGAGTCCGAATGAGAAAAGGCTGAAAGAAATAAGTAAAAACGTTGATTTAAAAATATATATACTGTATATATATTTGAGAATAGAGGAAAATTTAGTCCATAACTAATAATTACATATTCTACGTCCAAATCAAAGCTTTCTAACAGGTATGTCTTCAGATAATCCTTTAACTTCTAACCTTTAAAATTTTCTTTGAATCTGACCATTTTTCTCTGCTGGGAAATCCCTTTGTATAATGTCGGGCATCATTCTGAAGCTTGGGCGCCCCCCTTTTTAAATGCTGAAATTCCTGAAGGTGTCATTCTAGCTCAAATAAAAATAAAGTTTTCAAACTTGTACTGTTGTAAGCAGCAGAGCTAGCTTGTTAGCCGGTCGGGGGATTTAAAAAAACTCTGTCATTTTGAAGCTTTTAAGATGCGGAGAATTCAAAAAGAATAACCCAAGACTGAAAAAGTCCTCACTGTCAATCATCTTGCCAGCACAAGCCACATTTTAAGATTGAGAATGTGAAGTACAGGTGATGTAATCAGGATGCATGTTGGGTTTTGCAGTCACCTGTTGCGTTTCCTCCTCAAACTTCTGCACCTGCAGCTGACTCTCCAGCTCCTTCTGGGACTTGTTGGACAAGATCACAAGTTTGTGAACCTCTTCGTCCACTTGGTTGTACAAAGTGCTCAGCTTCTCGACAGCGTCCCTGAAAATAATCCAATCTTGTGTCAGTCTGAATGTTAAATAAACTTCTTCACAGGTCTCCATGCCATTTGTCCAAACGTACCTGTAGCTTTCATTATCGCACGCTTCTTCCTTCCTGATGCGGGCGAGAACAGTTCCTCCTTCGAGGCGCAGTCTGTTCAGGCAGGTATCATCTAGAACGCTCTTCATGAGATGCCTCTGCTGTTCCAACACCTCAGACACCTCCTGATTTAAAACATGTTGGCAAATGAATGTCACTGTTCGAATTCAAGAATCTTTATCATCCCCAAGGGCCAATTTGTTTCACAGTCAGTAGTCACGCAGGGCATCCATATTAGACAAGACATTAAGACATTAAAATAACAGAAATCATCATTGTTCAATGAGAAGACTGATCGTTACTTTCTCTCTATTCGTTCTACATCTGGGCTGCAGATACCTGCGTCCAGATGGAGTGGATGATCAGGATCTGCCAGAATCGACCTGACCTTGTTCACTGACCTCACCTTGTGCAGGTCAGTGAGGTCCTGCAGGGCTATGCCAGCAGTTTTGCTGCACATCCTGAATATCCTGAGAGTTTGTTCCTGTTTTTGCAAAACAGGAACTGTGGATCAAAACAAGACCTGTTTATATGACGTACAGTCTATAAGCTTTAGGACAAATTTTGTGCTTATTTGCAGGATCGTACTTCTATTTGAAGAGATTACCATAAGATATTTATATATTTCATTGTTCTAAAGTATTTTAATGTGCAATCCCAATTATGTAGAATGATGCAAGACACCTTAGCACCTTTTTCAAACATATGTTTTAGGTTGCACATTTTTAAAAGCCGGTCAAAAAAATTATTAAAAGTAAAATGAAACCCTGCATGTTAAGATAACTGGTAAATTTATATGGATATTTTTACAGTTTCTAATGTGCATGCTTAAAAGTCAGTATTTTGCAATGCATTGTGGTTTAAATAGATTCATGCCTACTACAGGTTATTTAACATATGATCAGTATTTAATTGCTGTTTGCGTACACTTGTTATTGTCACTGATTGTGGCGTCCTAATCTGCCGAATCGTTCATCTTTGTGTTCACTTTTAGCAACGGCTGGTGTGGATCTGTTTAAGTCTAAAATCTAAACATTGCACATCGAGGACATTTTGCTATCACAACATAAATATACCACTAAAACTAATTTATAAGTCGTATATTAAAAAGGAAAATCAAAATCACGTTTAAAAGACCAAAACACTAAGTTGAACGCCAAACATGATTACCGGAAATAACCGTATTTGAGCATGTGGTGCACGATGCACATTAGTAATTGTAGAAAGGTCAGTTGTCCCTAAGAGTGAGAGTGAATGGTTGTTTGTCTCGTTTGTCTCTGTCTCTGTGATAGACTTGCAACCTGTCCAGGGTGTCCCCCGCCTCTCGCACAGTGACTGCTGGTGATAGTCATGACCCGGAAAGAAGAAATGGATGGAATTTAAAAAAATTGCAGGAAATTTTTGCAAAAGGATGCCAAAGACCACGTGCATTTGTTTACCTACAGAAACAGCCGAAGTGACTGAAGTCAGGTCAACAGCAGCAAGTTGTAAAGCTATCAAGAAGTCCGACAGTTTTAGAAGATGTTTGGCAAAAAGCTGCATGCTTGCATGCAAAGCTCTGTCTTTGGATGATCCACTGCACACTGCTATACCCGTTTATCTTCTGTTCTTTATATATTATGAGAAACATCTCCAAGACTCAACAACTGGTTTTACCATATATTTTTACCTACAGACCAGCCAGCCTCGTGTAAAGCAGTCTTTGTGGTTTTAGGCAGATTCAGTATTATGCTTTGTTTACACTGAGTGCAAATCCCCATTTCCAAATTTTTTATCAATAGATCCTGAATACTACCAGAAAAAAACTCTTTCAACTGCACCATTTGGTATAGTTCAGGTTAACCTTGTTTAATGTTTGATTTCATACAATAAAAGATAACTACCGTTAGTCATCTCCAAAATCAGGTACCATTCTGGATCTTAGGATGTTAATTTGAGTGCGTTTGAAACAATAATTGTGTAGTTAGGTTGTGTTATTAAAACTTTTAGTGCAAATAAGGATCAGTAAAAGGAATAACATCATTTTATAACCATTGGAATACTTTGTATTTACATGTGCTTTATCTGCACAGAGAGTTGATTAAAGCATCATTTTTACATGATGTAATCTATTTTACAACACAATGTTATCAACATTGCTTGATCTTGTTTCCACAATTGACATGGAAGCCACAAAAAAAAAAAAAAAAAATACCGGAGTGGATTATTGCACCTAAGTGGAAGACAGAAAAGAACATTGAGACAGGTGCTAAAGCAGGGCGGCGTACCTGTCGGCTTACCTCCGAGGTCTTGAGGCTGCCGCTGGCACTCAGCATGCTGATGGACTCCTGAAGGAAGTTGATGGCAGCGCTGCAGCTGCTAGCAAATGATTCAACTTTCTGAAAAAATAAAGTAAAAAGGAGTGATATAGATCCGAGAGGGATTATTAATGTCAACAGTCAAAACAAAGCTATTGCCACACGGGAAACTGATCTTGTTTCGACAAGCTCAAGGATTCCTTTTTTTCTGTAACTGTATTCAGCTTTAGAAAAACAGCAATTACAACATATTTCTGGTTTTTTATGTCATTTTTTTAACCCACATTGACAAAACTTGTGATTTAACCAGAAGCATAAGCGTTGCAACAAATAGAGGACATGTCCCCCCAATATTTAAAAAAGAATT
>JARVLU010001073.1:17998575-18010045 GCA_031762415.1 Simpsonichthys santanae | reverse complement strand
ACGCCGTAAACCGGGGACTACCTGTATATGAAATCCAGTGCAATTTCTTGAAAGAAACATTTTACCTGCACGTTAAGGTCTCTGTCTAGTTTGGCCGACCCATCTTTGTCCACCAGGAACAGAACAGAATAAAGTGCATCAGGTAATAAAGTCTGGGAGAAAAAAAAAAAAAACAAGCACAAACAACTTTACACTTCATTCAAAAACAATAAATTAAACTCAGCAAAGTTCTCTGACACCAACAACTAAAAATGGCCATTTAAGGACATCATTACAGAACCCTTAAAAAAGATTTCAACCATACTATGATGATGTGTATCTGACTTCAGCCAACCAGCTCCCAGCTGGTGGTTAAAAACAGTCAAGTAAAGACAGGCTTGTCAATGAGGGCCCTGAGGCCAGACATTACAAAAAAAAAAAGTCTTGGCACTGCAGGCACTGTAAGTTTAAGGTGTGCCTCTACAAAAACACCAACCGCACACTGTCTGAGGGACAGAACAATAGCAAACATGAAAGGAATGACATAATATCATGACTCTGGGTGAGAGACGTAGCATTACAGCTTTAGAGGACAGCAGAGACTTCAGCGAGGTTGAAAAAGCTTTAGGGCGTGTTGGAGGGTAATTACATATTTTCCACAGCGGGCTCACCTGAAATTCAAACAGGGATGACAACAGAGCCGGGACAGCCTGCTGCTGCTTTCTGCTGTCTATTACGACAGCGAGGCCTTGATCACGCCTTTCTTTCCTAAAACCAGAGCGTTACAATTATTGTCCTGTTTTTGTCAAAACACCTGGCTGCATGCAAAACCACAGAAACTACTATTCTAAGGAAGAAAACCACCAAATATATGAGTGTCTCATGACTTTTTAAGCTGGTTTAAAGGGATTTTGTGTGCAAGTAAAAGATGCTTGATTTGCATCAAAGGCATCCACGCTTGGTATTTATTTTCACAGGAATGCTGTTTGGATGGAGTTGTAAAAAGTCTTGTGTTATCCCTTGTGTCTTTTTATTTTACTTCCAAGGAGTCCGATTCTCATGTAATCAATTGAAATCAGTCTAAAGTTTATTTGTTAGCCCACTTAACTCTTACCATGAATCATTCAGGCACAAAAAGCTCCTAAAGTCACGAGGTGAACTTGTGTAGCTAACCTAGCAAAAAATAGATTTTTATTACTGATGATAGATTTTATTTACTAGAAATTTGACACAAATACACACTTTTTTTCCCTCAGTTTATTAGCAAGTAGTCCTTGACCTGTTACTAATTCACATGCAGTATCAGTATTTTGCATTACATTGCATAACCCTACACAGATTTATGCATACGGTACTCCCATTTCTTTAAAATTTAATCATATTTCAGTTGTCATTTGTGTATACAGTATTTGTTACTATCACTGACTATGGCCACTTTACCAATGAAACACTATCAGCAAATATTAAAGTTTGATGCGTTCGCCTTTATCAGTGGTTGGCATGGATCCACACTTTGTCTGAACAGCGTTCATCATTTATGTATCTGTTTCAGCTGCTCTGCAGTTCTGACACCTGGCAGCATTGCATGTTTAGAACATTCACATCATAAAACATAAATAACAAAACTAATTTATATATATGTTTGTATATAAGTTGCAATAAAAAGAAGGTATAAAGGACCAAAAGACTGGAGCTGAGCACCGAACTTAATACCAGAAATAGCCATGGACGTATTTGAGCACGTGCTGCCCATTAGTCACTGTAAGGTCATTTAGCAAGTCAGTTAGCTACCTTGATTGTAATTAGTTAGCTAGTAACTTTGTTACTACCGTATTTTTAGCTGTATAAGTCACAGGATTTTTTGCATCATTTGCATGCACTGCGACTTATACCCTGAAGCAACACATTTATGGATTTTTCCACTTTATTAGACATACAGTATTTGGACTGATGTGACTTATAAGGCGGTGCGACATGTACGGTGGAAAATACGGTAGAATTCTGCCACAAAGACACATTGTTCCTGTTTGTGAGCTAGTTGCCATTATCAAGTTTCTAGATAGCTACTTGTAATTTGTTAGTAACTATTATTTTACTTTATATCGTTCACAAAAACAGAATTTGTTTCCTTAGTTTGTTTGCTAGTTATCATTTGAAAACATCTAGCATCTAGCTAGCATAATAGTTTTCAAAACAACTATGCTAGCTTAGCTACCTTGGCTAGCTAGTAACATTTAATTATCAGTCTGTCACAAAGACACATTGTTTTTAGCTTAATCTGCAAAATTAATAAATACTGTACATAAATAAAACTGTTAAATAAAATAACAAACAAAGATAACTTGGTTTGACACAAAATTATTTGCACCCACAAGATTCACAGTTATTTGCTGAAAACTTGACAATCAATCTGGGTCTTTATTTATTTTATTTTTGGACACTTCGCCACAAATAACATGCTGCTGTAATGACGACTAGACAAAAATATAAAAACAATAACATAAGTGAAAAAGCAGCCAAAATGTTCAAAAAGAAAAAAAGTCCTAATGAAAGACTGGAAATCTATTGATCAAGATCACTTTCAAAGAAAACAAAAATGTTTGGCTTATGGAAACAAAATATAAAAAAACTGAGCGCTGATTTAAAATATTTGTACAGTATTGTGAATATAACCAAAAAAGTTTTGTTAAAGCTAATGTCTTTATTTATCTGCAAGTTTAAAATTTCAAGATAAACACAATGACACGTTTGAAAAGGTCAAATTGTCAACTCTATTAATAATTCAGTACCGTGGTGTAATGACAGGTGTAAAGTTCTCCATTATTAGTTAAATTGTGGCTTTTTTAGTCTTGTGTTGAATAACAGTGATTAAACATGTGAGCCTCACCGCAGGGTTGAGTGGTAGTAGCCCAGTAAACAGGTCAGGTTGTTGACTGTGCACGCCTCACCTGCCCACACCTGAGCTCGTGTGCACACCTGCAGCACTGCCCTCCCACCACGATCTCTGTTTCCTGTAAGGGCGAAGGTAGAGAGGGGGAAAGGATACCCCAGGCCGACAAAAACAAAATCACTGCAGCGTGGTCGTACCAGTGTTATCGTGTATTGTCAAAAAGATTTGGCTGATTAGTGGAGAGCCGACTGAAACAGGTGTCCTTACCTGGCAGGACCACAGCCCCTGATGTGAGCAGCTCTTGGTTGATTTCTGAAATCGTTTTGGGGAAGGACGAATTATGATCCCAGGAAAAGCTGTGATTTGAAGTTGGGCTCATTTCATTCACAATTTTGGGACTGTGCGACTCTTCGCTGCTTGTTTTGTGCCGTCTGCTTTCAGCGCCGACACCGTCATCACGCTGTCCTGTGGAGATAAACGACCAGTGAGTCTGACAGATACACTAATCATGTTTACCCCTGTTCAAAACCAAAGCTCACTCAACAAAAATAGGAACTTGGCTTTCACCGGTCGGCACTTTCATACCTAGTGGGACTAAAGCAAGTGTTAATTTGTGGTGAGATAGTTGTTTTTTATTAGCAGGCTCACACTGAGTCGTCAAGGAGTCCAGATGTTCAGTTCTTCTGAGTCACAGCTGCCTCTGGTGTTATTAGGACTCCTATATTTTCACCTCCTCCTTTTCAGCAAAGCGTAGCCCGAAGGCTCGTTTTATAAGAATGATGCGTTTGACAGTCACAAGTGGTAGCACAGTTTACAGCTTTAATCCTGTTCCAAAAGCAGCAAAAAATCTGAAACGCTCTAAAAAGACAAAGATTAATGTGGACTGTGTGAGGACTGAGGGTTTTGTCCAGTTAAATAGGAAATTACATGTTTGTTTGTTTTTTTTTTTTTTCCCCCAAAAAGGAAATAAAAATTAATACCAATATTTAGACTTGCAACTGTAAATACCGTAAGTGAGAAAAGTGTTTTCAGTGAAATCACTATAACATAAAATGAGTAGTTTATTGTTTTAAGGTACGTAACTTACTTTACATCACTGTATAAATGAAAATGGATGTGAAATCAGAAAAATTGCTCCAGCTATGTGATCTGCGATCAACATGATCAACATGATCAACATCTAAACGCTCGTCCTAAAATCTGAACTCTGTGTAAATGTGGGTCACGTGCGCCGCAGTATGGCCGCACTGACGGGAGCTCCGCTTCAACTCGCTCTTTTTTTTTTTTTGTTCCTGTTGTTTTTGTTTTAACATTTCTTGCACTTACTGTACACTCACGCTACGGGTATGACCGCGACACACTTATGTGTCACTGCCTTGTCATCCTGCCTTCGTGGTTCAGTTCCTGGCCCCTTCCAGCCTCGAGCTCAGGCTCCGACCTGTCATGGCGGCAGTCTCCATGATCCTCCATCCGCCTGCATGGACCAAACTCTGCAAAACAGTTTGGTTCTGTGGGGAAAACCTTGAATGTTCTCTGTCTGCTGGACCCAGTTCTGGAGTACAGTCATCGTCCATTGTTGCGGTCATTATTATCATCTAACGGGACCGCGCTGCTAACAAGACCACGCTGCTAAAAGAACCACATTGCTAACAGTACCATGCCGCTAACGGGACCATGCTGCTAAAAGAAACTCACTGCTCACAGTGTCATGCTGCTAATGGGACCGTGTTGGTAAGAGAACTTCACTAACAGAACCACTCTGCTAATAGGACTACAGTATACTGCTAAAAGAACCTCACTGCTAACAGTATCATGCTGCTAACGGGACCAGTTGCTAAGAGAACCTCATTGCCAACAGAACTGCTAATGGGAACATGCTGCTGTAAATGTATTTATTTTTCACTTTTGGCACTATGGTTTTGTATTTTTGTTGCATGCTTTGTTTTTTTTTTGTTTTTGTTTTTTGGCGAGACTGTCTCGTCTTGAGCATTTCAGTGCATTGTTGACCTTCTGTTGATCTGCATATGACAAATAAACCTAAATCTACTTTGTATATGAAATGTTTTATGCAATATATTCAAGATCTATGTCAACATGGATAATAACTTTTAACACTTTTTTTTTTTTTGTTCTGTGATTTGTCATGTAACCCTGTCTTCTGTTGCATCGCAGCACACCCATTCATTTTTGCTGAAGTACATAATTAAATTCTTACCAGGCCTACAGTTTAGCATAAAAATAGTGTTCACTCATTCATGTGGGTTTCTGTAGGTATTTATCTGTGTTGTCTTTTTGTTTTACACTTTATTTGGCCCTGCTTTGTTCTGGGACACTAAACCCTTCCTGGCTCTGCCTCTGTTGTCTTCAGAAGGTGCATTTCCTGTTAGTGTCTTGGTGCGAACACGAACAGGCTTCTGTCGGCTGCAATGTTTCTTAAGTTGTTTTGTTTTCAGAGGAAGTGACAAACGCATGCTCACATTTGAGATGGATGCTAATTTTACCCAGTTTGTAGCTCAACTACAAAGTCAAGATGTGTTTCATTTATTTATTCCTTTGTCTATACTGGTATAAATTATGCTCTTGTGTGTTCCTGGACAAGATTATTTTTTCTGTGGATTCCCATTGGCGGATTGGTCGACAAAGGTAACTTTTGTTAGTAAGGGAACCTATCCCAGCCTGAATGGCTTTGCTGTGCAGTCTCACTGTGGGATCCTGGGGGTCTCTGAGGTTTGGAGTCTTTGGTGCCTTTGAAACACTGCTGTGAAAAACCTGCTTTGCAAAAGTCACCATAAAAATAAAAACTCTCTGAAGTAGCGCTGTAAATGCGAGAGTGATGAGATTTAACCGTAGCTCTGTAAATTAGATCACTGACATTCACGAGAAAGGCATTCAACCTCAGCAATGTTCGGGTAGCGTTCAAAGGTCAAATTCAGAGATTTACTACAAATCACTCAGTTTCAATGTTATGTTTTTATGTTTCAATTCCCGGAAAGAGCAGCACTTTTTAAAAACAGCACCATTTCCGAGGTGGTACTCTCACATCATTGCTTTCCTGAGCATGGCAGCATGGATTACCGGAAAACAAAACACACTGACAGCTGTAAAGAACACAGAACTCAGGCTAAAGTGCTTTTTTTTTTTTCCAGGGTAGGGCTATACCTGCCCCCCTGAACATGCCAAAGAACACAAAGCGTGGGTCTCTGAAAAGCAATCACTCATTAATGAAAGCAGTGATGCTCAGAGACGTGAGCCGTCTGTATCTCAGACTCCAGCCATCTGATGAACTGTTGCAACCAGTCCTGCTGCAGGGCATCACTGCACGCCCTGCTGCGAGAAATAAAAAGTAATATAAGCACACCATCCAGCTATTAGAAGGTTTGCACAACCTCAGGCTGATTTATTGCGGTGAGCGATGAGTCAGATTTTCATGATGATCATACCGATGTTTAAAAAAGCAAAACTCATCCAGAAGTTTTGAAATCAGTAGAGAGGCTTTGTTCACGTCTCAAATACAGTTTCATAACAGAAAAAATGGTAACGGGTTTTGAGAAACGACTTGTAGCTTTTAACAAGGAATAATTAATAAAAATGTTAAATTTACTGTACAGAGCAAAAGTTGCTATGATTATGGTTTAATATGATTTATGATTATTGGTAAAACACTAACTTATCTCATTAATAAAAGCTGTAAATTGTTGTGTACTGATGCTTCGTTAAAAGCGAGGTGCTAGAAACATATTTTGGCAAAAGTAGAGATATACCATATTTTTCTCTGTACATGTCGCACTGCCCTATAAGTCGCATCAGTCCAAATACTGTATGTCTAATAAAGTGGAAAAATCCATAAATATGTTGCTTCTCCGTATACATCACAGCTGTTATGTGTCACCACTGACAACCTGGAAATGTGGGCTGAACCCAAAAAGTGGGCCAGTGTTGTGCCAAAAATCGATTGGCTGTCAAATGGTAGCCGCAGGAGCATGCACGGGAGAATGTTAACAAGAATTTAACTAGATTAACACTTTAAAACAATTATTTGTTTGCTCAAAATTATAGCAGAGGTGTGTCTCTGTCTAACTTTTCCTTCATAAATGCACTTTAACTGTCAAATCAGCTGCATTTCAAAAGCCGATCCGCAGAAGTAAGAGCGTGCACAGGAGGACTCGCTGTGCATTTCTTGGAAATTTAACAAGATAACCACCTAAAACAATTATTTGTTTGCTTGATATTATAATAAAGGTGTGTCTCAGTTGAACTTTTACTTAATAAATGCACTTCAGTGGTTAAATCAGTTTGCATTTCGCCGGGGCGGTGCAGAGAAATTAAGCTGATTTGACGGTTGCTCCATGTGAGCAGGACAAAGGTGGCAGGCTATGGCAAGCTGATTGTGTCATTAATAGCTACTTTTACCTATTACATGACACAACGGCACACCATACTGCTCAAATGCCATCTAGCGACTAAAAATGGTAGTGTTCAATATTTTCAGTCAGAATGAATGAAAACGGGACAAAAACTGGTTTATAAATATCGGGAAAAAAAACATAAATGTGTCACTTCGACGTATATAAGTCATGCAAATTATGCCAAAAACTGCAACTTATAGGGCAAAAAATATGGTATACTGAGTCTTGGATGGTCTATTGATGCATTTAAATAAAATGTAATAGACATTATTTTACAAAGGTTTTCAAGCAATACATAATCAAACCGAATTATGTGTTCATATTATACATTAATGTAAAAAATATAGTTCTTGGGTTTTTTTTTCAACTCAAAGACTATAAATAAAGACAAACAACTTTCTAAATCTACTTATTTTTGTACAAAAGCGACAGTAAAACAGTATCAGGTTTGTAGGTGGTGCCATGTTGTATTTTTGGATCCAGTCTGCACACGGAACGAGTGGCTATGTTTGTTCCACATCCTGTGAGTTTTTAATCATATCTTTATTATTTTGTGCTGCAATATTTCACCCACATTCATAAAGAGATGTGGAAATTGTACAACCTTTTAGTGGCTGACACATGAGACAATTTCTTTTAGGAATAAAAGAAGCAGATGTCTCGTTTAGATGCTAGTTTTTGCCTCATAAAATCCAGTTTAATGTTCATATTTATACTTTTTTAAGTGTAAAAATAAAATTATACTTTTCTAAGTAACAATGAGTGCCTGCGATTAACTCTGGGGCTTCATGTGGACCGGTTACGTTTGCTGAAGACACAATGAGGACAATTTTAAAAAGTAAAGTTATCCTTATTTTTATGTACAAAGTAATAGTTTCCTTTAAGTTAGAGTAACATTCTGGTCAACTTCCTGTAAAGTCTGTGGTGTTATATTGAAAGAAGCGCCCTGCCATGAAAGACTCCACTATCACAGGAAGTGCACTGGCTCCACGGTGTGTCAAGGGTAATATGAGTATGCTGCCCACAGATGTGTCAAACTTTTATTTGGTCCAGTATACTCAGGTGTGTCTGATCTGATGGCGTTCATTTAAAAAGATGGAAAAATTATCCTAATCATGAAGCTTGAGCTGTCCTGTCTGGCTGTACAGGTATGAGGGGTTTTGACTGAGTTTGAGTTTACAAACAAAAGTATCAAATGATCCTGGATAAGTTTAAAGTGGTCCAGTCTGGTCCACTAGACTTTTATAGAATCAGTAGTCACGATGAATGAACAAACTGGTGTAAACCCACATACCTGACTCGTCTTTGCTGCTTCTCCTCTCACTTCCAGGAAGCACAGCCTCCACATCCAGCTTCCCAAAACGGAGCGCATAACCGTTCATCAGCTTTTTGGGGATGTTCGTTGAGCCTCCAGACGACGATCGCTCCCGGTGGCCCTTAACCTGGCCGGCCTTGTTAGTCCTCTCTAGTGACTTGGAGCGTCTGTCTGACCGCCTCTCAGAAACCCGCAACCCCCTCTGGAAGTAAAACAACGGCGTGCTGGGTCTGGAATCGTCTCCGCTGAGCCAGCCTCGACTACCGAACCTGCGGGATAAGTGTTCTCTGGGAGAGGTGCGAGTGTCGGGGCTGCTTCCTGGTGTCACAGCTGTTTCTCTGAGTCCAGGGCTTTCCTCCAGTATGGATTCAGAGCTGGACCCGAGGGTCATGGGGTTCTGCAGGGCCTCCATGTAAGATTTCCTGAAAAGTCTCCTGCTCTCAAAGGAAACAGTGTCTCTGGGTGTACGGCGCAAAGGGCCTGGATTACTGAGGTCGGTGCTGAAAGAGAACATTTTTGACCCTGCAGCTCTTTCACCGCTGGCCTCATCCCTCGGTTCTTTAGCACACTCTTCTCCGGGTCTTTCTATCTTAATGGATGCCGAGGGGTCCAACCTATTGGCGTTCTGTTTCTCACTGCTGGAGTCCATGTGAATCCCGTTTGGGGAGGTGGGCTCGGAGAAAATGGAGTCGGCTCCTAGCGAGTGCAGGGACTCTCTGGAGCTGCGGTGGCTGTCCAGAGTCCCGGTAGATCCGCTGGTGCTACAAGTGCTTAGGTGGCCACGAAAGCCACTTCGGCTGCATCGAGTCTGCATGATGGCGTCCGCCGTGCTGCTGACAAATAGCGGGTTGACCACGTTCTTCCACGGCGTCCTGTACACAGCCGTGCCGGTAGTGAGCAGACAGTTCTGTAGTGGGTGCAGGTTTCGGTCACGCGTTACATTCTGCAAGAACTCAGCTGTGAAGACGCTACCATACATGCTCTCTGAAATGGGGATCTCTGCAACGGCCTGTCCACTGGCCGACAGACATTTTATCACCAGCTTGGCGGCTTTATGGCCCAAAGGAACCACCTGTAGGTAGAAGTCTCCTTGCTTTAGTCGAACTTTGTGCAGAGGGGAAAGCTGCAGGAGGACTTTCTCATGAATGCAGAGAGGCCATCCCTCGTGGTAGAACAGCAAACCTCTGAACTTCACCTGAGAGAAAAACAGAGACGTTATTTGAAGCGTGACGGTTCACGTGTAGCGCCGCTTTCGTCACGACAGCTCACATCTGCAAGGCTGTGCTCAGAACACACGTTGAGCGGCAACGGAGAGTCGAGTTGTTTTTTACGGGACGCGCCTGCTGAATCACGCTCACAGATCATTCAGCTAATGACGAGAAAACCTGTCTGATCAGGCCTGGTTTCACAGCAACCGCAAGACAAATCTTTGCAGTGACAGTGTAAAAAAAAAAAACAGACCCTGAGAGCACACATTCAGAGCCCAAGGGTTGGCTTTTCTTTTCACCTGATGGAAAGGAAAGATCGAGGATGTGAGCTCCCTCTGAAGCCTCTCATGTTGCGTACAACACAAAGACTCTCATGCACAGTCGGCTGTTCTCAGGGGCTAGGCTTTGGTGAAACCATTGCTCCGTGGCTATCGTCACAGTGTAATCGCCAGAGAGATGAATACAGAGGAATAAAGTTTCAGCGCTTTGGTCTTAAGAGCCCAAACCCAGTGGCAATCAAAGAGAGAATATTAGGTTTCACTTTGTATCCAAAAGGACGGCAGCCTCTCAAACAGTTTCCCTCTGTTTTCACATACAGGGAGAAAGAAATCTGCTCATTTTCTGCACAATAATCAGCTCTGTCTCAGTGTTGTCTTTCCCCATGCAGGAAATATTACTGACACTCAGCAGTACAAGTTAGTGGGCCTTTTAGCTCTTAGACAGGTTTCGTCCTATGTCTTCACCACGGCTGCACAAGATTAGGAAAATATGCACTTGCAATATTGTTTGTGAATATTGCAATATTATCTGTCGCAATAAACCCAAATTTTCTTAACTCGTGTTTTTGCATCTGCCATCACAACACGTGTTCTAACATTCTGGTTGTTGGCTTCTAAATCGGATTGGGACCATTTAAGGCGCTGGGTGTCCAGTTAGAAACTGATTGCATTACGCCTCAAATCCCTGAGTGAATTATGTACTCACGCAGCTGTCCTTTTGGATGATCTGCAGAATCCTTTTGGCAGGAAGCAAGAAGTCAATGAAGCAGCGGAGGCCGTCCCCACGGTACTGTCTCTCCACCACGCTGAAGAGCTGCCAGAGGACGGTGGACGCGGTGGCACAGAAGGGACGATACAGGGCAGACAAGGTCTTCTGGATGCAGGTGTCTAAAGACTCGGCATCCTGGGGTGAAACAAGAGATGAGTTTAATCGTGTTAGATTAGCCACGATGCTCTAAGAAGCAAACATCCAGAGACATTTTGGGTTTGGACAATCTTGGGTTACAAAGGAGGAAATAACCGAATACTTCTTTCACACCAGTAATTGTTTCTAGGTTGTTTTGTTTATTTATTTATGTAACGCAAGACAGTGCGCTGGGATCAGTGCAGTCAATGTGTTTCAGTCTTTGCAAAGAGTGGAACTGTGCTGCATTTCCACAGGAAACATACCAGGTGCTTTTCTTGGGGACCACAGGTTAGGAAGAGTTTGTTAGATTTCCTGATGCATGTAATAATCCAGGTAGAAAAATCTAACGAGGTTAAGTCAGGTCCAATGGACATACAGGTGGTCCTCGACTTACGGCGCCATCGACCTACGGCGCTCCGTACTTACGGCGCCGCCCCCAGTGACGTCATTGCACCGTTCGTTGCCTTTTTTATGCAGCATTTTATAT
>JARVLU010001073.1:17913907-17940202 GCA_031762415.1 Simpsonichthys santanae | reverse complement strand
TATGGGCTAGAGATAAGCTAAGTTGCATTGGCTTAGTCATAATGTCTCCTGGGAGGTTAATCTGGCGCTGGTTGGTGCTCGAGTCCTGTGACCTGGTGTGGGCTAAGTCTTCAGTTCCTTTAGATTGAGAGTAATTTTTATGAACATGAGATTTGGGAAATCTTGGTGAAAAACAAAAAAGAACCAACCACTTCTAAGTAATTCCGACAGTATAAATATTTTAAAAAGTAAATAAACATTTAATCTGTTAGGGGTGCTCTAATGTCTTTGGGCCACACAGACCACTGGGCCTCAGTTCCTCACCCACATATGAACAGACCAACGGACCCGACATCTAACTCAGAGGCAACACAAACTTGAAAAGCATTTTAACGTGCAAGAAAAGGGGCTAAAACAAGCACCTCTCACACTGTGAACAGGTGGGGAAGGCACACAGATGATGAGCACTTGGCAACTAACAATCAAACCAACAAAAACAAAACCCTCCAGAGACCATTCTGTTTTGTGTTCCAGCTGTTAAGAGGATTAGCAGGCTATAACATGAGAGGAAGTTAATGGTCAGATTTTGGAGGAAGCCTTTACCCTTCAACTTTTAAAATCTCTCAACCAAACGCTAGTTCCTCCTCCTCTTTGCCTCCTCCCCACCTCCTCTTCCTTCCCATCACAGCCCCTCTCCCCTGCTCCAGGATCTTTGCTATACAAACCAGGAACAGATGTCTGCTGGGGCCACGCTGAAAGACCCCGCTGTTCTGGATGCCAGCCACATGCTTTTCATTCAGAGATGAAGGCTCACAGCTCACCTTCTTGTGGAGCCAATTTCAAAAAAATAGAGGAACAAAAAGAAGGAGAAAAAGAAGACGACGATGGGGTGGAGAGTAAAAACAAACTCTCCAAACGCCTTTAAGTTGCTTCAGAAGCAGTACATATACGAACACACTTTTCTCCGCTCCACCATGAACTGTTCCCACCTCGGAGAGGTTTTCTTCATCTCTTTTTTTCTTTTGCGGTCTTAGATGGCACAAGTAGAAAGTCACAAGATGTTGCTGACAAAATTTCTTAAAGTCTTGAAGCTGCAAGATCATTTCCAATGTGCAAAATAACTCCTCCAAGCTATAAAAAGATCTTCAAATATTATCTAAGTGAAATCCTGCTAACTCAAAATTAACATGGCAACGGGAAAATACACCCACATACCTAGTGACAAAAGCTATTCAAATGTTATGAACTATTAATATCTTACCTGTTGTAGATAGCTCTTTGAACAACCTCAGTTTGGAGATAAAACAGATTAGTCCTGGTGGGGCTGAGACCACCGTGTATCACTGTAACCTTAAAACAACTTTAGTCTATAAAACCTTTATACTACCATCAGGTTCATGTGATTTTGGAAGAAATATTATAATAATTCTGCAATAAAGGCTTGAAAATAACTATACTTTGGTGTAAATGACTGTAATGAGAAATTGATGGTTTATAAAATAAAGTTTTGGAATAAAATTCTTAAGATTGGAGTATTTTGAAGATGGCAGCAATGCGTTTTGTTCTTGGCCCCTCTGGGAACAACCAGCTGTAAGCTCATCAACTACTGGTAATCCATTTTTCTTTAAACCGAGGGGTCGTCCACACAGGAATAGTATTTTGTAATTACGCTAAGGTTTTTCCACTACACTGTATTTCAAATTTGCGTCTACACAAAAATGGAGTTTCTGAAGCCCCAGAACTATTTTCTAAAAGGGATTACAAAGTGAAAAAAATAAAATAAATAAATCTTGGAATGTTAGCTAAGCCTTTTTGAAAACAATGATGTCATAGCCACACCTTTAATCTAACCTATGACCTGAGGGCATCTTCTTCTTCTTGCCGTGTTTACATTTCGGACGCAGCATGTAAGTGCTTTGGGCTCAAGCTCAACACCTTGTTTCCTGTTTTAGGTGTACAGCGCCACATACAGGCCTGGAGTAGATACTCAGTGTTTCCCCTACCATTATAAAAGCAGGGCACCCCACCTTGTCAACAGAACCGAGAACTACACCTACCAAACTCCTCCCCTGTGCCCCATCGACCACTGACTGTACTGATGTAGCGCAGGGCGCAATACAAACATGCTAGCAAAAATGCTACTGATGTACCACTCCCCCCACCCCCACCCCCAACCGGCAACAATTATTAGCAGCAACGTAGCACTAAACACAGATGTGACCTGTGACGGCTAGCGGGCGGGCAATACAGATGTGACCCCCCCCCCCCCCATTTATCAATAAAAACGGGCAGCAACATAGTGTTAAACTAGTGGGTGGGCAGCACAGATGTGACTCTGTCACATCATCACCCCCCACCCACCAATCAACAAAAAGTAAAATAGGACTTGCACCCCGCCAAGGGAACTGATCTAGGGGAAAGACTGTTACTACAGTGCTTTAGGTTGTTTTATGCGTTTACATGTGGATAAAGACAAGCCTAAAAACTGTGCCATCCATAAGAGGATGTTTTTTTTTTAGTAACAACAAATAAATTATTAAATGTTTCTGTGTGGACAATGCCTGAGACTGTTCAAAGAGCTATCTGCAACAGGTAAGATATTGTCTATAACTTTTCCACAGAGTCACATAAAATGTTTTCTTTTAATCCAATTCATTCTTTAGTTGACTCTCGTATATTGACTCAAGTCAGAATAATTCTGTTTTTTCTAGTTTAATTAAAATATTTACACCTATTTAAATCAGTCACTAAAGTTTTATTTTACCGTTTAAGTGAGATATTATTAACCTTTCAAGGAGGCATAATACAGGCCTTTGTTGCAGTGTTTTAAATGTTGACACTTGCTCTTCAGAAGCCGACTCTGAGGGAAGTTTGGAAACAAAGCACAGTGCTGAAGGGCTGAATTAGCTTCTCAATATTTGGGCGGTGAAGCGTGGCTCTATAAAGCTGGAATTGTTGCACACGATCACATCTGGAGTGATGTTTCCAAAGGCAAACCTTCTTCAGTAACAAGTACAGGTCAGGAGTTTGTTTCTAATATTTAATAACTGCAGATTAAAGACACTTTTCAGAGGACGAGTCTAACGTTTTGATCTTGCCTATAACGCTCTGACATGAGCCCAGGTGTTTGGACAGGTTGAAGTCATTCTGAACACCTGCAAACAAGTGTCAAAACCTTGATGACTTCACCCCGGATGAGTCGAGTCATCCTGTTAAACCGCGCTTGCTTTGTCTCTTAATACCCGACTTTAAGGAGACTGTAAGATTACACAGCGATTGCAGGCTTCCAGCTGCGTTCCTGGATCACGGTTTGCAGGATTATCAATATTTAAACAGGTCTTTCAACCCTTTGATCTTTTGTTATTTCTTGCACTTGCATGGTCATGATTTGTTTTATAAGAATTAGTTTTAACTGAAAGGTTGAGGTCAGATTTTTTTTCCTCTCTTTGCAGGCACACTTCCTCTATCATCCCATCACAGTGACCCATCAAAATAAAAAACAGGACAGTGGGATCCAGTAGTTAGCAGTGAAGGTTCGGAGCCTCTGTGGTTATCAGAATCCTTTTAAAACTCCCAGTTCTCTCTTTGAAGTCGCAGCCAGACAACTCAGGAATCCCACTCCCCCGTTTGACAGTGAGGGGGCGGGGAGGGGGGTGTCCCCGAGCTAAACCATGTGTTTGGCCAGACTTCTCCCATATATAATCGCAAGTAATTTCGACCATCACTGCAGTTTGTATAGGAGGAAAAAGTGGCCGTGAAGGCCATATGCTAAAACGTTCAGCAGAACAAAACATGGATGAAGTTAATCCAAAAAAATTAAAAAAAATAAAAGCAAATCACCCGAAGCGTTTCAGCTATTCACTGTTTGACTTGGATCGGTTTCATCATAGCAAAATCTCCAGGCATTCTAGATCCTCTAATCCAATATTAATATCCTAAAATGTGACAAAGTCATTTAATCCAAATGAGAAATTCATTAGCAGGGAGGGATTAGCCCATGGAATGGTTTTACTGGTAAACTTTCTGCGCTGAAGGTTTGTTATTTTGAAGGGCAAGAAAATGGCAAAACAGTCCTGTTTTGGTGAAATCTTTCAAATAAAATCATGCGCAACCTGTTTGTGCTTGAAGTGCATGTTGTGAGGGACTCTCAGCTACTACCACGTCAAATTTTAGCTCAGTACTCTTAAAAATGACTGCGTTACAGCCACTTTTCCTCAAGTTCGATTAGCCATAGTGGACATCTTGAATCAAACTGACTCCCAACAATCAAGGATTGATTGAAACAAGTTTCAGTAAAATCCAGCCATTAGTTCATGAGATATTTTGCTAACAGACAGACAAAGGTGACTCCAAATGGTAATGTCAAAGCTTTATAAAAAAGATATTTTATAATCTGTTAGTGCTCAAAATATGGGTTGGGGATCCGTCTCAGCTAATATCATATTCATTTTCAACTCAGAATCTGTCAAATTCATGAAGTTATAACCATTTTTGTGTTGACTAATGTCAGTTGGCTGTGGCAGCCATCTTGGATCGAGTTAACTCCAAAAATGAATCAGCTGTAGATGTGCATCCAAGGATTATTTTCTTAGTGTTTCATTCAAATCTATTCAGTGATTCATATGCTATTTTGCTAACAGACATGAACACACGGCACACACGAGTCTTTTGACAGTGGAAAAAAGAAATCAACATAAATCTTGAGCAATAACACCCCACCTGGACCAGCTATTAGCTCATTAACCAGGTCTGCATTAAACTCTATTTTTCCAGCCTGAAGTTGTCCAATGAGCCATCTACAACAGGTAAGATATTTATTGCTCATCGTTTCAACAGAATGCCACTTCTAAAAATCTTAGATATTAAATGGTAAAGGCAAATACTGACTGCACAGGTTACAGTTTAACACTGAGTTTAGCTCGACTTAAGATGTAAAATTGTATGTTAAATTTGATTCACTCCATCTTGCCACAGATACAAAGGAGTGACGGCACCGTCTGTAAAGAGAGCCTGAAAACAGCATGTGTGTGCGCACACAGTGTGTGTTACGCCAATCCACCGCGAGTAAAGTCCATTAATGAAAGCACTTAACACAACTAAATAAATCAGCTGGCTGACAGTGACTGAAAAGCGGGCGGGACCGGCGGACTAATGGGTGTGAAACTTGTGTCTGTGGTGGTTTTCCCTCAGGGGGAGTTTAAAGTCAGCCTCCTCTGAAGCGGAGAAAAATTCTCGTTTAATTTGCCACAAGTGGGCGGTTTATAGCCCTAATATAATCCATAACTCTTTCAATATTACAGCAGCCCATCTCGCAGATGGTTGGTACCTCAATGGGACCTTTTGGTGTTTCTGTCAGAGAGTCCGAGCCTTCAGCTCCTCTCGGAATGACGAAATGAAGTAACTTTATGCTTGAGAGGACTGAGAGGAGAATGAGAGGCACTGAGGAAAACAACAACAACAACAACAAAGCCCTAAATCAAGAAGTTAGCAGCCACAAAAGCCAACTGAAATATATCTCTGTCTAAAAAAAAAAAAAAGACAATCTTTCCATGCAGCCAGCGTCAGTGCGTGCTGCTTTACTGAGCCATTTCACAAGAGGCTCATAGCTGTCATACCCCATCTGAAGATGCTGGGGGGGGGGAGAGGGGGGTGCTGGAGCCAGACATGACAGGAAGAACAACAAACTTCAATTTTACAAAGATATAAGCCTGTCCTCATGCATGCCAGTGAATCCACTTCATTTCCACTTGGGTCAAGAAGTTCTCAGATCAGAAAAAAAGGAGGAAAAAGGAGGGAGTGAAGCAGCTTCTTCCATCCAGATAAACAGCACTGACTCCTTCTACCAGCACATTAAAGCACACAAAGCAGACAGTCAAATAAATAAGCCTTAAGTTAAATCAAAACAAAACAAACCAAAACATCTTTACACTTGCAGGATAAAAGAGTAATAATAATAATAAGAGAAAAAAAAAAGCATATTAAAATTATGCAGTAACTGCCCAGGCAGTCCAAAGCGGACTGAAAATAAGCCTAAAACAGAAACTACAGAGCAGCATGTTTAATGCTCGTGTGAAAATTTGTATGTTTTTAGAGTTTCATGTAGGAGATGCAACAAGTTAAAAAGACTTCACTTACAGTTTCCATAAGAGAATAATTTAATCTTAAATATTAATGATGTATCTGGGATCGGATATGCACTCTTTGCATTCCAGTGGGGTTTTAGAAAATTAAAAAATAAACAAATAAATAAATCCATCAGTGACACATGGGTAAAAAAAGACAAACTTCCCTGCGTTTTGGTGAACAACTTGTACCAATACAAATGTGAATAGTTACTTTGATAAGAGGTTGAAATGTTTAGGCATCAGTTGAACAAACAAATTGTGAAACTTGAACTGTGATTTATGTAAAAAATAAAAAAAACTGTAAAGGACATCAAAACGCCAGTTCAGACACGCAAAGTCCAATTTACAGTGAGCGGATTAAGCTACAAATGAAGTCTCTGCTGTGAAGTTTGGATGAGCAGTGGAGCTCCAAACAGAGCTATAGGCTCTCTCGTGTGTTTCACCAAAATCCTACAGACCTCCATTATTTTTTTCTCTGTTGTTTTTCTTGCGAATTTTCCCTTCACTGTGTGACCTGCCCCTACCAAAGGTCACAGCATGATCTGGTGAAGTGGAAAAGGTAATGCACCAAACCCTGCTTTTATTTCACACTTCAGGGGCAGACAGGCCATAAAAACAGATTAAAGAGAAAATGTTTTTTTTTTTTTTTTTACCTGCATGTTTTTCAGCTTGTGATCCGACGACGTATTGAACCTCTCACATTCCTCCATCCCTCTCCGGAGGAAGGCGTTCACCACAAAACTGTCTCCTGTGACATGAAGCACCGATAAGTGGGCACAGATCAGTCGGTAACTTATTCGATTACAACACCGATCGGCTTTAATCTCACAACACGAGCAGTTTGTCCTCACCTTCAGGGTTTTCTCTGCGCTTGCAGGCTTGATCGAGAAGAGGATGAAAATAAGCGATAGTTAGTTTTGTTTTTAGACTATATTTACAAAAAAAAAAAAAAAAAAAACTATCACATTAGGGCTTCAGACGTTTCTTACCGTGTTTGGACTGAAGTTTGCCCATTCTTCAGATCCTCTTCTTCTTCGGCTCTTTAATTAAGGTACTCCGTATTCAGTCCTGGAGGATAAAACAGTCCCACTCTACATGATGGTCACATCGTGTTTGTTCGGAAAGAAGAAAAAGTCCAAGTTGATCCAGAGAGGGCTCGTAAAACGTGTCTTCATTCACGCTTCGATGGTTATTAGTCGATTTGAGGAAAAATAATCGGTCAAATGAACGATAAGGGAGGCGGGACGCACGAGCTCTCTACCTTTGGATTTTACTACTGTGACGTGAAGGCGCTTTAACAGAGGGAGAGAAAAAAAAAAAAACAACGAAGAAGAGTCAAGTTACCGGAAAGATGTAACACTTCTCGTTAGTGGCATTTCAAAATAAAGCACGCGTACAGTAAAAACGCTACAGAAAAACAAAATGTACATATACAGTACAGGAAAATGTTTTCAAATGAAATTTTAGTGGTAAATAAACAAGACTGGGGATGATTTTTTTTTCTGTTTTACAATTCACAGTGCTCACTAAACACAAAATATTCATAATTGTACTCTATTAATGCCCAATGGGGAAATTAATTCTCTGCATTTTTCCCATTGCACATGTGAGCACAAACATAAATGTAAACATAAATGTAAAAAAAAAAAATACGAAACAGTTATATTTGCTTTGAATTTAGTATTTTGACATCTGAAATATTAATCTCAACTTTACAGTTTAATCCAGGGGTGTCAAACTCGCTTACAAAAGGGGGGCAAAATTAAAAACTTGGTTAAAACTAAGGGCCAATTTCAAAAACTACATTAATTCAAAGTCAGAAATCCAGCATCTTCTCTTGGTCACATGCTCCTCAACAAGAGTTTGACTGGTCACATTTGACGTTCTCTGTTGCACTTTCCACATCATAATCAAAGATTACTAAAATAATTCAAGTAATAAAAGTCTTTTACGTTTGACATATCATCTTGGGGGCCAGAGTAAATGTCAACGAGGGCCACATTTGGCCCCTGAGCCTTGATTTTGACACATGTGGTTTAACCCCTAAAACAGATAATAAAAACAACATCTCACCAGATTCGAACTCAAAAATGTTGAACCTAAATAAATCCAAGAACATTTTTAAACTAATTTCGAAAAAATATTGACAAATACTTTGATTATTCCATGCATCTGGACGCCTGTTCAGTTGAGCCTTATTTTGACAGTCCACTTTATGTGTTTCCGGTTGTTTTCTTCTTCACTTGCCTCTGCTCTCTGGTTTGGGGGGCTCAGGTAAAACTGAGAGCAGAACCGCGTCCTCTGTTGACGTTTAGCTCCTCGCACGGTTCACTGATACAAAGCAGCATGTTTCTTATGATTACTTGTGTTTATTAACTTTTATCTATTCGATTTTATTTGATTTAGTCGTTTGGTTCAGCATTTCCTTTCAAATTAACATGTAAATAAATGCATTGTAGACCAGTCACCTCACATGTATTCTGGCAAGTTACATTTATTGATAGTAAAGAAATTGTGTGAAATGATAAAGCAAAGCATAACATGAATGCCTTGGCACGCTGATAAGCTTGTTCCTGTTAAATTCCAGTTCTTGTCTTAGTCAAGTGCACAGAAGATGGAAAAGATAAACATTGCAAAGAAGCAGGAAGAACACGTTGCACTTCAACTCACCAACCATCAAAAGGTGTTCTGCACTTTCTGTTTTCTTTGGCAGGGCTGTTAAGGCAGGGCTGGCCTCACAAACAGGCCAAGACCTATGAATATTAATTTTCTGTGCCAACATTTTGCTCAGGGTAAACAATGGAACGTGTTCACGAGTCTGAAAGAAATATACTGTACATCCCTGTTCAAACCCAAGAGAGGTGCTGCTTTGATCTTTGGGTCTCAGCAAGACTTTTACTGAAAACGCTGCATACAAATCACAATTCAAATCATATTGTGTGAAACACAAATAAAAAAAACAGAAAACAATTATTTGTAAATCTCAAAAACCCTTATTATGTGCATGGGCATGGTAAACATATCAAATGCTATAATTAATGAGCTTTACAATTTTTTGGAAAACAATGGGTAATTTAGAACTTTATAGCAGCAACATGTCTAAAATAATATGGGACAGGAGCAACAGAAGACAGTAAAAGTAAATGGCACAGATAAGAAAGCTGGAGGGGCAATTTGCAACTAGTTAGGTTAACTGGCAACAGGTCAGTAAGAGGACTGTAAAATAAACACTTGAGAGAAGCTGAACCCACCAGTCTGCAAGAACTGCGTCTAAAAATAGTGGAACTATTTGACAACAACGTTCCTTAAAGTAAAAAAAAAAAAAAAAAGAAAGAAAAACTGAATATCATCTACAGTTCCTGATATCATTTGAAGATTTTAAAAACATCCGGATAAATCTCTGAGCCCAAAGGGCGAGGCTGAAAGTCCAGATCCTTGTGATCCTTGAGCCCTCAGGTTGCACTGCATTGAATAAAGTCTGATTCTGTTCATGGGCTCAGGGACCCTTTCATAACTAACCGTAAACACAGCTTGTTGTGCCATAAATGCTGCTTAAAGCTCTATCGTGCAAAGAAGAAGCCGTCTGTGAAAACCAGTAAAAAAAAAAAATGCTTCTCTGTGCCACCAGTCGTTTAACTGACTGAGGTGAAGTGGAAAACTGTTCTGTGATCAGCTGAATCAAAGTGTGAAACTCTTTTTGAAAGCCATGTCCTCCTTACTAAAGAGGAAAACCCCCTATAAAGTTCTGTCTCTCTGATGGTATGGGGGTGCATTAATGCCTATGGCATGGGCAGTTTAGTACACATCTGGCAAGGTATCCATGCAGAAAAGTAGAAAACATTTGCATCCAGATGGCTTATTTCTGAGGGAAGGCCTTTCATATGAAAGTACAGTATATTAAAATGCATGGCCAAATATTAAATATAATATTAAAACAACTTGAGTTTTGTAGTCAAAGGGTCAGAGTGCTGAACTGGCCAGCCTGCAGTCTACACCTCGCACCAGTTTAAAAACATTTGGCCTATGAAGTGGAAAAAATACTTTTTAAAATTTCTCACTTCAAACATTTGATAAAATATCAGTTCATAAGGTTTGCATTCTGTTTTGCGTGTCACACAATATTCAATCTTTTCCTAAGCTCCTGCTGCTTGTATGAAACTGCACTAAAAACCTGTTACTGTTTACCTTTTCATTAAAACAGAGCAGCATACGTTCCATGGAAGGCCTCTTTTTTGGGGGGTGGGGTCCCAGTTGCATTACCTCAATGACTGTGGAGCTCAGTTAAGAACCTCTTCCTGTCAAATCGTCTGCTGCACGAGGTTCCCCTCAAAAAGCGAGGCGCTCAGATGATGGCACGCAGCTGACAGGACGAGCAGACATTTGCATCAGTCGTCTTTGATCCTTCTTGCTGTGCCTAATTATCATCATTTCTTTATGCACCCTGACTCCCAAAGATTCTGCTTCTTTACAAGGTGCCCCTCCCTGCACCTCCCCACTTCTCTCCTTCATCCGTAACATCCTAAATGGCTGACAAACACAAAGGGGAGCAGCAATCCTCTGCAGACTTGAGAAACAGACAGAGCGGTTTTGATTGGAAACAGAAAGAGACAGAGATGAACACTCGTCTTTTAGGAGCTGCGTTCGTTCGGATCCTGGTTCAGGATCAAAGGCTGCTGTGCAGATGATGAAGAACTGGAAAAACCCAGACAGTTCAGGTTTTATGGGTGCTCATTATGGTTTTGTTTTGTGCAGAGAATGTGCATTATTATGCCAGCAAAAGTGAAAGGCGCTCCAGAACTTGGCTGAACCCAACGCAGAGTAAAAAGTTTAAAACCAAGAATTGTAACGTAGCTCGTTTAAATTAAAGGTGGAGCATTTCTCGAAGGGATGGATGCATGTCGCCTGCTGCCTTTCACGTCAGAGTTTCAGCCTGAGATCATGTTTGTGTGAAAAGACAGAGCTATAAACATTTATGGTCGTGCCTTGAAAATACTGTTTGAATTAATGTCGACAACAACTGCAAGATGTCAAACTCAAAGAGTTTAAGTTTGGAATGACCTTCATTCGGGCGAGGATTAGGGCCCCCGTGCAAAAATAATAAATAAATTCTTGAATTTTGATCTCAGAATTCTGAGAAAATGTTTTTTTGCACTGTGGTCCTTAAGCTCTTCCGTATTTATTAATCTTTATTTAACCAGGCACATCCCATTGAGATCACAGATCTCTTTTGCAAGGGAGGCCTGGGCCTGAAGCAGACTAACATGCATGATTTTAATCTGATGGGGGAAACCCATCACCTACAACCTCATTGAATTTGAGCTAAAGAGCGTTAAGTTTCCAACGGCATTGTTGTGTTGGCTCATGTGGACTAGCTGTGGCGACCTTCTTGAATCAGTTCGACTCCTAAAGTTCATCAGCTGTAGAAGTTCATCTAATGATGATTCCCTGAATGTTTCAATAAAATCCCTTCAGTGGTTCACAAGGTATTTTGTTAACGAACCAACAGGGTTAATTCCAACAGTTGATGCTAAAGTTTTGAACAAACATCTTGTGCAATGTGCCACACTTGAAGTACTGATAGGTACAACTCTCAGTTACTACCATGTCGAACAGTGTGAACACTTATGAAGCTTTCACACTATTGCGATCCATTTTTATTCTGTACGTTTCTCAGCATTTTTCTCATCCCACAGTTTTTGCGATATTTCAACAATATCAAAATGTTCAGCTGTTTCAGGACAATCCTGCTATGACTTTTGGTGTTGGTGCAACTTTAGCTTTTTGACATATTTAGCCTTTTCTACCACTTTTTTCTTCATAGAAAGTGAATTGAGCTCATTTTACATCCTTCAAATCTTTATATGTGTTTACAACTTTTTACTGCTCCTTTCATATTTTGTTCTGGTTCAGCTTCTTTCAGCTTTCTTCTGCAAATTTAAGCTTTTTTCCCCAGCTACTTTCAGCTGTTTTGTGCTCCGTTCAGATTATTACTGCTACAGTTTTGTGCTTCTTCTAACTTCTTTCTGCTAATTTCAGCTACCGGTACAATTTAACTTTTTATGCTAACTTAAGCATTTCCAGCTAATTCTACATTTTTTGCACTCCTCTCAATCTTTTTTCAGCCTAATTTAGCAAAAATGTGCTCTTTCCACTTCCTTCTGGTAATTTTAGCTTCTTTCTGCCTTTTTAACGGCTTTTCAATTTTTTTTTTTTTTTTAATTCTTTCAGCCATTTCAAATACATTCCACTACAGTATTTTGTTCTCATTTCTGCTTCTTTCAGCCTAAATTTCTTTATGCTGCTTTCAGCTTTTGTTTGCTAGTTTCATCTTTATTGCACCATCAGCTATTAGCTCTTTTGATGGTTTTTAGCTTTTTCAGGTAATTCCATTTTTTAGCTCATTTCAGCTCTTTCTGCTTCCTTCAGATGGCTTAAGCTTCTTTCTGCCTTTTCAGCAATTTTTTTGTGTGCTAATCTCAACCTTTTTTTTTTTTTTGTGGCAAATTTCCCAATTTTTGTACTTCTGTTCTTTAAATCCATTTCAGCAAATATGAGTCCTTTCTGCTTTCTTCTGCTAAATTTGTCTTATTCTTCCATTTCAGTTACATTTCAGCATGTTTTTATTTTATTTTAGCTAACTTCAGATACCCTGATGCATGCTCAATAATCCAGGTAGAAAATTCTACAAAAGCTAAGTCTGGTCCTCTGGACATTCAAAAAAAAAAAAAATGAACGAATGTCCACAAGACCAGACTTAGCTTTTTAGCTAACTTCAGATGTTTTTCGATCAAGTTATTCTGCAATAATCATTCACACTGCATTTTCACAGGAAATGCAGTTTCTCTAGATTTGCCTGGATATCTGTAAAATTGGCTGAGTTTGGTGCATTTTTATGTTTGCAAAGACTGATTAGCTACGGCAGCCATCTTGGACTGGATTGACTCCAAAAGTAAATGTACATCTGAGAAATGGGTTTAGAAAGTTTCAATAAAATTCTTCCAGTTGTTTGTAAGAGGCTCAATGGGACTAACCTGTCTAAATAAAGTTTGAATGAAAATAAGACATTTACTTTAAAACATTCTGTTAGCGCTCAGAGTACGAGTTGGGGATCACTCTCAGCTACCTTCTTCTTTCGGCTGCTCCCTTCTTCAGGAGTTGCCACAGTAAACAACTCGCATTAAGACTTGGCAATCGTTTTTACACCGTATGCCCTTCCTGACGCTACCACAGCCCTCTGTGTGGAGCAGAGAGCTGCCATCAAGGGCGCCTGGGGGAACAGATGGTGGAGGTTAAGGGCCCAGAGTGAGGCATGAGGGTGGAGGCAGGTGCTGGTGTTTCACATTTTCCACCCACATTTTTGATGTTGGTCCGGAAAGTCAAACCGGCAACCTTCCTATCACAGGCCCACTGAAAAATTTTAGCTCAACAGCTGCAGGAGTTGTAGCCATTTTTTCATCTTTAATGTCAGTTGGTTGTGATGACCAGCTTCAACTGTACCGACTCCAAAAATTAAAGATGTGCATCCAACAATTCCTTCCTGCAAGTTTCATTAAAAGTTGTTCAGTGGTTCATGAGATATTTTGCTAACAGACACAGAGCCAAAACCACAATTGTCCTCCTTTGCCGTTTAGCAACTGGCAGCAAAGTTCCTTCCCCGCTGACATGGCTGTAAGTCACCGTTTTGAGTGTGCGGTGGATTTTCCACAGCGTTCAGCAGCGTACCTGAGCAGATGAAAGGATAAAGAGCAGACTGTTGTGTTTGGACTTTTCTGACATCTTAAAGCTGCTCGAAGCGGTGATAAAAGCCCCAACAATAAGGCTTTTCACTTTTCTCCCTTCTTTGGCTCAATTGCTTTTTAACAGCTGCCTGAATTTGGACAGACTACAGTCGGAAGAAGAAAAAAGAGAGAAAGAGCCTCCAGACAGAGCAATTATGGGTTTATTTACCAGTTCTCTTTCACTCCATCTGCCCCTTTGCTCCTCCGTCACATTAAAGTCAGACTCCTTCATGTGATTTTTGTCACATTAAAAACTTTTTGGACACATGGAACTTGTGGGTGCCAAACAATTAGGTGTACCGGTAATAAGACAAATTCTGTACAGCCGGAGGCCCTAAATGACGTGTTTCAGTGCGAGGGGGAAATCCACTTGGGTTTGAAAACTCAATAAATCTTTTGCTTCGTCTGAATGACAGGAAGGCTTAATAATAAGAAATGGTTTCTCAGAAATTCTGCAGCCATCAAACCGTGTCTGAGACGTGAATAAAGATGTATTTATGTTCTTCTTTGCCCACAGGATGAAAATGCACCGCAGACAAACAAAAAGTTGATTGTTTAAAGCGGACTTGCAACTCTTCAGAGCACTTACAGAACATCTTCAAACAAACACGCGTCTGTTCGTGGAAACTGTGGACACGACTCGAACTTCCTAAAACAGGTAGGACAAGATAATGTCTGTTAGCAAAATATCTCATGAAACACTGAATTGATTTGAATTAAATTTACAGGAAGTAATGACTGGATGCACCTCTACACAGCTGATCAACTTTGGAGCCAACCCAATTCAAGATGGCCACTGCAGCTAATCAACCTTAGCGAACAGAAAAGTGGCTGCAGCTTTGTTGCTTTTGCACAAATTGAGCTAAAATTCAGTGAGTTTGTAGCTGAGACTTCATTTCAAGATATATTTTAAGTGCTAAGCTTTGTGTGAGATAGTTGCTTCAAACTTTAGCAACAAGTGTTTTGAATTCACCTTGTCTGTGAGCAAAATATCTCATGAACCGCTGGACAAGATTTAACAAAACTTTCAGAAAGTAACCGCTGGATGTATGTTTACAAAATAAAATCTTTTGGAGCTTATCCAATTCAAGATGACTGCCACAGCTAACCAACAATAGCCAGCATACAAACATTTATAACACAATAACCTTTGCAGATATTGAGCTAACATTTGGTGTGGTAGTAGCCAAGAGTCATTTTCAACACAAGACCTGAGTGTGATCTCATGAACAAGTGCATTTTCAGCATAAGTTAACCTTTGTCTTAACGTCTACAATGGTAGATGGCGGGTGATAGCATAAAGGAATGCCAGGTCTTTAATTTGAAGGGTTTAACAGAGGCCTGAATTATATACTGTATACAGTATTTAAAAAAAAAAAAAAAAAAAAAAAAGATCTGGACAGGTTCATAACTGCAAACTTTTCACTTCTTGCTCTGCAAAGCTATAGCTGCGAGCTTTTGAGTAAACAACCATAATGGATTACAGACGAGGGCACAAGTTCAGCTGCAATCAGATTTTATTGTTGTTGCAGTTTTGACTCATTGCCCTCACCACGTTTATCACAAAACTCATAAAAGATGTCAGAAAAACCAGCTTCGCCCTCTGGAACCGGACGGCCAGGGTCTGTGCACCACCCAGTGGTGGCTCCAACATGCTAAAAGATACAACATCTGCAAGGTCACAAAAACATGACCGTTTATTACAGTTTTACATGGAATCAGTTTTCAAAAGGAGAAAAACACAGAGCTGCTGATGAGGACTGTTTAAAAAAAAAAAAAAAAGCAAACCTGCATAAACAGTTTATAAAACAAACAGCATGTTAAGGGTTAAATTACCCTTTTTTTTTAATTCAATGCAATAATATGCATAAACAAAAGCAGCTAGTTGATATTGTTACCCATCCATCAGGTAGAATTGATCTTATTAATTTAATCAATGTTTAAAACTGATCCAAATTTTAATTTTTCTTTATTCTCCACCAAGTGTGTTCAGTTTTCCAAGGCTAGCACCAGAGTGCGTACATGTTAAGATCAATAGAAGAAATGATCGTAAATCATGAAGCAAAAATCAGAAGTTTGCTTTAATTCAAAAGCAGGCACGTTAAAGTTAAAGCCGTTTAAAATAAAGGACATCGGTGAACCTGACAACAAAAACAACAAGAGTTGACACCACAGAAATATTCAAGCGTGAGGAACTAAATGACCTGAATAAAGACCGTAGCTGTATAGAACATACTTGTTAAAACCAGAACTCACAAACGAACTCATTAACCTTGAAGATGTTAGGGCTGTGAGACTGACGGCTCACAATCGCGTCACCTTTCAGGTGTTTTTAGTTTCACACGCTGTTGATCAGATCGTTGTTTTCCTCCTTGTGTTTCTCCACCGTTCGGCTCATGGCGTCCAGGAAACCCTCGAGGCTCACCGTCGGTGTCTGGAGACAAACAAAAAGAAAGCATTTTAATAACAACATTTGTCTTTGTTTTCACAACAAACTGAAACTCAAAGTGTACCTTTACGAAAAGTGCATGGGCTAGAAATGGTAACTTCCGGAGTGCTCTTCCGCTCAAACCTTTGCTTTTCCTGGAGTTCAAAGAAAGCAACAGTGGAAGGAAGCGTTAACCTCTGGTGGTTCGGGTCGTGCTGACGCTGGTCGGTCTACTCACTGAGCGATGGCCCTCAGCCTCAGACTGTGCTCGGACACCTCGCTGTGAGCGAAGTCTATCGTCTCCAGCTCGTACATGGTGAACAGCTGCTGCCGGGGGTAAATGATCTGACACTGGACGAAGCACGAAGCACAGACTCATTAGACCGCATGTGTCAAACTCCAGGCCCGAGGGCCAAATCTGGCCCTGGTTAACATCACATCTGACCCTCTGTATATTTTAAATGCATTTTTTTAAATCACCTCTCATCTTGCTTAAAAACCTGCCATACTTTGTTTAGTGCAGACGTTGTGACAGGTGGTCAAGTTTGAGACCAAGAATTTTTTGTATTAATATCTTATTTGTATTATTCAGCTATTCACACTATTGTGATCCATTCTTCTGCCATACTTTTTTCAGCATCCTTTGTGGTCCACAGTTAGTGCTATTTCAACAAATCAAATATCAAAATGTTCAGCTCATTCAGGACAATCCTGCTGTGACTTTTGGCATTGATGCAACTTTAGCTTTTTGAAATATTTAGTCGTTTCTGCAATTTATTTCTCATAGAAAATGAATTGAGCTCATTTTACATCCTTCAAATCTTTAAATCTGTTCACAACCTTTTACTGCTCCTTTCACATTTTGTTCTGGTTCAGCTTCTTTCAGCTTCCTTGTGCAAATTTAAACTTTTTTCAGCTACTTTCAACTAATTTCAGCTGTTTTGTGCTCTTTTCAGCTTCTTTCTGCTTTTTTAGTTATTGTTTAGCTTTTTTCCTACGGTAATTTCAGCTTTTTCTGGCAAGTTCCACTTTTTTGTGCTCATTTCTGCTTCTCAGCAAACATGTGCTTTCTGCTTTTTTCTGCTAAATTAAGCTTGTTCTACTTTTTCCAGCTACATTTTTTTAAGCATTTTTAATTTCAGCTGTTATCAGATAAATTAATGCTTTTAATTTCTGCTACTTTTAGCCTAATTAACTTTGTTCATCTAATTTCAGCTTGTTTTGCTACTTTCAGTGTTTTTCTGCTAGTTTTAGCTTTTTTTTGTTTTTTTTTGTTTCGGCTACTATTTAACTTTTTATTTCATTTTTGCTAAATTTAGCTTTTTCAACTAATTCCACATTTTGTTTTAGCTAATTTCAACTCCTACCACTTCCCTCTGGTAGTTTAAGTTTTAAGTTTTAAGCCCCCCCCCCCACCCCCACCCCCCCAAATTTCAGCTTTTTAGCTTTTGTACTTTTTATCTGCTTACTTAAACCTAATTCAGCAAATATGTGTTCTTTCTGCTTTCTTCTGCTAACTTAGGCTTGTTCTTTCAGTTTAGCTAATTTTTGGCATTGTTTTTAACTAATTTCAGCTGTTTCTCAAGTTCTTCTGCAATAAGCATTCACACTGCATTTTCACAGGAAATGCAATTTCTCCAGTTTAGTCAGCGTCTTGTTTTTGTTAAAACACAAACTAGATAGATTATTAAATACATATAAATTATTCTGTCAACTGATTTTCACTGGTTTAAAATCTGGCCTTTTAATTTAATTTAAAAAAAAATTAATGGCAGTTGGGTATAGCACTACAAACTTAACCTTGGGTCAAAATGTCCCACAAGTCCTCAGTATTAACAACAAAGTTGGACAACCAGCTTACTGAAACCCACAATTTGGATTTCTTTCAGTGAGAATGCTTTTCTATGCGTTATATACAAGTTTTTCTAAGGGTTGTAAAATGTATTTTTTATTTAAATTAAGCAGTTATTGTAATACACTCGTAAACAAAACTAGTTTGTTGCCAGGTCAGATGATAAATCACCAAATTTCAACCAACTACGTATCATTTTGTGACTCATTTTATCAGCACAGTTCATATATTGTATTTCATTAAATCATAAACATCAACCATAGAAAACAAATATATATACCGTATCAACTTTTAGTCAAACTCATTGATTTTTGTCTCCACTGTCCACTGTCCTAGCTTGCTGATCACGTCACTGTTTTGTTTCAAAGCCTCTAACAAAACCTAAAACTCCAACAAACTACGGCTGCTAAAGAAAAACAGTCAAGAATCAAACAGAAAGTTCACCGTCCTTTGATACAACGTTCTAGTATTACAGTGTCCTGGACAATGAAGAATCCCCACCAACAAACTCTCAGCGGTTCACAAACAACTTGGTGCAACTTCAGAGCATCTCCAGGGACTTTATGAAAACATGAAGCCAACGTGTTTTAAAACTAATAACCAACAATGGTTAAAAAAAAGACGTCTGTCTTCAGTAAAACTTCAATTTCACACTTCTAATTTTTTTTTTTTTTTGTTTTTATTGTGAAGTCCCCAAATTGTTTTTCAGACGTTCGGCTGAGACGCAGCACTTCCACTGCTTTAAATAAACGTGACAACAAAGAGCTGAGGCTTAAAACATGTCGTGTCTACAAACCAATAAAAGACGCCCCAGAGGCCGAGTCCATTTGTTTTTAGCACCAACATAAACATCATGTCCTCTATAATTCCGCTGCATCAAGACAGTAAAACTGAGTTCCCAGCAGAGTTTGAGGAAGAAACACTTCAGTTTTTCTTATAAAGACATTTGAGCCAGGGTTATAAAAAGTTATTGCTGGCGAACAAGCAGCTCACCTTCATCAGCTCCTTGAGACACGACAGGTAGATGTTATAGATGCCTTTTTCCGACGGAGGTCCGATGTACTGCTTGATGTCTGCTCTGTCCACAAACGCTAAGTCGATCTTCTCTGTCATGTTGGACGTCGTCAGGATGACTACGTTGGAATGTCTGCATAAATGAACCCCGAGACACAAAGCAAAGAGAAACGCGATCTGTAAATGTACGTTTGGGACAAATTATACCACGTTATAGTAACGTTCTGGTTTCTGACTGTTTGATCTGATCCAGCTGAGTGAGGACGGAGTTGACCACTCGAATGGCATCAGAAGGCTCTGTTCCTGCCTGACAGGCGTTCCTCGCCGCCGTCAGACTCTCCACCTACAGGAATTCATCACAAAATAAATGCGGTTTAAACCACACACGTGGACAAGAGACTTTTCATCCATCTAAAACAGGGGTGCCCACACTTTTTCAGCATGCAAGCTACTTTTAAAATGACCAAGTCAAAGTGATCTAGCTACTATAAGACCCTGTTTACACGAGCACAACCTCTGGAAACGTTGGTGTTTTTTCAACGTTTATTGGGAGGTAATAAACCAAAAAATGAGCAGTTTACATGAAAAACGCTGTCGTTTCCATGTCAGTCGGGTTGCCAGATAAGAAATTATGAACTTTAGTACTGTCACTTTAAAATTATAGTACTGTATTTTGACCTGAACTGTCATGTGATGAGTAAAGATATTCTAAGAGGTGTGTGTTGTGTTTGTTGATAAAAATAATACATTTTATTTGTATAGCGCTTTTCTAATTACTGAAAGACGCTTTACATGAGTTAAAAAATATATAAAATCAACAATGCATAACACATAAAAACAGTAAAACTTTAAAAGGGGAAAATTTAAACATTAAAAGCAATTTTAAACAGGTGGGTTTTGAGTTCTTCCTTAAAAGTGGGGAGATCGAAGCAGACACGAAGCTGTTGGGGCAGTGAGTTCCAGAGGGTGGGGGCAGCGATGGAGAAGGCTCTGTCTCCCCAGGTTCAGAGCTTGGTCCTACAGGGGAGGGACAGAAAGTTGGCATCGGAGGAGAGGAGGGATCGAGAAGGAGTGCAGTGATGGAGTAGGTTGGTCAGGTGTGGAGGGGCCAGATCATGGAGGGATTTGAATGTGATGAGGAGGATCTTGAAATGGATGCACTGAGTGACAAAGAGACAGTGGAGTTTCTGCAGGAGAGGAGTGATATGTTCACGGGAGGAGTTGTGGGCGAGAAGGTAGACAGTAGAATTTTGAATACACTGCAATTTGTTGAGAGTTTTTTATGGTGTACCGTACAATATACTATTGCAATAGTCGATTCTGGATGTGACAAAGGTATGGACTAGGATTTCAGCAGTGGAGAAAGTGCGTGATGGGTGGTGTTGTGCTGTTTTTGAGATGGAAGAATGCCGTCCGAGTTATCTGTTTGACGCGTGATTCTAATGAAAGAGAAGAATAGCAAGATAAAGAATGAGTGGGGATGGAGTGAGTGATGTTGTCAAGACAGAAGTTTTGAGTGGACTTGGTTACACTGTTTGGACCAATGAGGAGTATGTCAGTTTTGACAGTACAGTATTTAATTTGAGAGAAATTGTGCTTCATCCAGATTTTGATGCCAGTTAAGCAATGCTTGAGGGTGGAGTGGACATTTGGGTTTGGATGTAGTAGAAATGTAAATCTGCATGTCAGCATAGCAGTGGAAATGGAGGCCATGATGATGGATGATATTACCAAGGGGGAGGATGTAAATGATGAAAAGGAGAAGACCAAGCACTGAACCTTGGGGAACACCCTGGGATAGAGGGGTTATGGAGAAGGAGCAGCAGTTGATCAGAATAAACTGTTGTTGGTCTGTGAGGTAGGACTGAAACCAGGACAGGGTGGAACAGTGATATTCAAGTTGGACTTGAGATGGGCCAGGAGTGATTTGAGTTGGGTTTGCATTTTACATGTAGCTGCAAATTTCTTAAGCAGATCATTTTATTTTATTTACTTTTTATTGATTATCAGTCTGGTTTTATAATAGGACGTTAGCGTTGCATTAAAAAAAAAATTATTTCATTTTATATTTTTATCTTTTTTGTCAGAGAAGATCTCCTGTTGGTCATGATTAAGGTAATAATAAAGTTAGCAACAAAAGAAAACTTCATGAAAATGAAAGTATAGGATCAAAGAAAAGCTGGAGAGACTTAAAAATAAATGCCTGTGTGTTGAACGGATGATATATAGTGTAAGAGTGATAAAACCAAAGGCCCGACAGCATGGGAAGGAAGCTGAGAGGGGCTGAGCATCCCTGTAGCATCTTTCACCAGCCCGCAAGCTAATGCTAACATCCTGACTCATTACCATGAAGCCCAAACACAGAATAAGAACACACACATATCTTCACATCTAGATAAGATTCCAAATGCATGCACACACACACACACACATCTGCAGACTCAGTGTGGTTGTGCTTTTTTTTTTACTGTAAAATCATTTACTGTGCCGCTCCCATTAGCATTATGTTTCATCAGCACAATACACATTAAAAATTGAAACTGTTTGTAATGAATGCTGCTCAGAGATAAATCAAACTTTAATATAAACAGATTGAGGATAAAAGAGGAGAGGTAGACTCTGAATAATTCTCTTTCATTTGAGTGTTTGTGTGTTTTAGCCTGGTGCTGAGACTAGCTTAATGAGTCTCACACAACTGGCAGCACATTTCATTTAAGCAATGCAGCCTGCAAAGAAAACCCATGCCTTTACCTACAGGCCTCAACTTCTACACCGTAACTTCCTCTAGTTCGCACGGCTACGTGGTGTGCATGACAAAGCATAAAGATGTATGCTTTCTGAACAGCTTGCTCTGTGCCTGTAAGCATGCCATATTCAAGCTGACATGTGCCTAATGAGCATGGCAGTTTCAGCCAGTTGCTACAGGCTAATTTGCTGTGGACAAACATTTTAAAATGATAAATTACAACTATTTTCATCTACAGTACTTGATTTCCGTCAGTTGTTTAAAAACTAAACCAATGACAAAGCAGAGACCGAGAACTCTCATAAGTGCTTTTTAGTGCAGGAAGGAGGCATTCGTTTTGCCACTTTGTTGCAACTGAAAGCAAAAAGATCGAAGAAATATTTCTGCTACTGCAATTTGACCAAGAAGTTCAATGTATAAAGTTATGTTTCGAGTATAGTGTGCAGTTGTGGTGTATTAGTGTCTGTTCCTCTGGGAGAGAAAGGTTAGAAGAAAAATGATTTATGAGCTTCACGTTGCATTTGCTGTGTTTGAACCTGCAATAGAACCCAAAGATCCTCCAGGTGCTGAATCAGGGTAAATTTGGTCTCTATGACAAATGACTCAATTCTTTGGAAAGCCACTTATTGACCCGGTTTGATATCAGAATTAGAAACGTTCTGGTAGACCGCCCTCACGGATATGTGAATTATTCTATAATGAAACTTGAAAAATTGTTTAGTGAGTGATCTCACCTCCCAGCACAGCTATTACTCTACTTTAAGTCAACACTTCATCAGAAAGTTTGACTGTTTGACGGCACATCCAGACTTCGTACTGAAGATTTCAGTCCGAGGTTTAACATGAAGCACTATGAGGTCTTTGAAGAATTTTTCACATAAAATATCACAGTTTTACTCAAGCTCACCAAGTAGTTTAAAAAAATATAGCTGCACATTTTTTTTTTTTTTGTTGTTGTTGTTATACAGTAGTCCCTTGATTAATGCAGGGGTTACGTTCCAAATACCATTATGATAGGTGGAAAACCACAAAGTAGGAACACTATATTTATTTTAGTATTTATATATAGATTAAGGCTTTATAAACACTTCCCACACACTTGCAATATTCTTAACAATGTTCTAAATTCTTAAACCTTTGCAATTTTAACAACCATACCATTTTATTTAAAAAGTACTTAAAACAGCGACAAGGCCAACCAAAGTGCTGTAGGAACAGAAAAACAGGCAACACACACAGCAACATACAAATTAATTTAAATCAGAATATAGACATAAAAACGTTGCAGATAATAAATATAATGACTAAACAACAACATGCGTATATGTACTGTACAGTACTGCAATGTTTTACATAGGTACTCACCAGTGAAGATAGCCTACTACTACAACTTGAAGAATGAGTTCAGTTTCAGGATTATTTGAGATTTTCCTGCCAGTTCTTTGAGCTTATATAGATCGTTACTTCAAAACTATTTTTACCACATTGGTTTCACCGCTAATGTTTGCTCCCTCCATTGCTGTTCTGTGAATTTTGGAAGAAAGCAGCCGCTGGAAGCACTGTTGGCTTCTGGGCTGTGTAGTTCTTTTGACTTGCGTTACAGTATAGGCTCATTGAAAGAGAACTACAAAATGGCAGCACCTGTCCAAAGTATTGTTTTGTTTTGTGTCCTATTGGTTGGTTTCCGCTCCCGTTAACTTTTTATCCTGTACCGTCCCAATCACGTGAGTAATATTAAAGCTGATAGTCGTGTGTCATGTACAATTTTACGTTGAAAACCCGCGAAAGAGCAAACCCGCAAATGTTGAACCGCAAAGTTTCGAGGGACCACGGTAATGACTAAAAGTATGTGATCCTTTAAGAGAAGTTATATTTTGAGAGGAAGAATTAGAGCCAGTTTTTGTTCATCAGAACAGAAACATGATTTATTAGCATCTATCAATCTGAGTTGATTAAAATAAAGTGGAATTTCATTTTGTTCAAGTGAGATGCAATGCAAGGACGGGCGTTTGTCTTGTGCGGTACTCTCTTTGTTAGACTTTATTCTATCTGATCATCTTTAAGGTATTTAACATGGATATAGTAAATAAATAATCAAAAATGATATTTAGAGTATCATGTATTTGCTGTTCAAAGCAGTTTACTGTTCTGGCATGAGGTTGTTGCAAGCAGTCAAATCCAGTCTGTTTTTCTTACAAAGTAATTTGTCTCTATTCATTCCATAAATGTAGTTGGAAACACATGAGACAAAAGGATGATTTGGTGAAAAGATGGCTTATTGAACTTACAACAAAATCATACATAAAGCAAAACACTCTGAATGTCCATAAAGTTCAGTAAGCTAAACTTTTCCAACAAACTGTTTGAACCTTGCTCTGGAAGGTAACAGCATATTTCCACACATGCAATGCATCAGTCTTTTTTCTTACGGTACAGGCTCAAGCCTCTTTCTTTGTCTTTCTGTCGCAAACTGTTGTGACAAGGTCAGTGTCTTTGTAAGCATGTGAAAACAGCCAAGGATGCTGCTGCCTTATTCAGTCAGTTGCCATGGTGAAAGTGTAGACGTATAGGACTGATGGTGGATGACTGAGTGTGTGCATGTGTGTGTGTTTGAAAATATACAACTGCTAGTCTAACGGTGGATTATAAGGAAACAATAAGATGTTCATTTAAAACTATGTGTATTCCTGTGAGCAGAAGGTTGTTTTTTTTTTTTTGTGCCAGAAATTTTTGATAAAATCAAAGAGAAAAATTGCTGCAATTACTCTATTTAGTTTGTACAAAAGTACAAAAATGGAGATAAAATCAAAATCAAAAGGCAAGGCCAGTTTTTTATTTCTCTCTCTTTTAATTTCTCTTTATTTGGTTTTAGAATTTCATTTAAAAAAGAAAATTAAATAAGTGATTTTTTATACTGGAGGCCATTGAAAATCTGTTGATCTACAGTCAAGGCTATCATCAAGAGAGAGCGAGAGAGAGAGCGAGTCTACTCAGTTTCTTACAGAAACATGAAACCTCACACACCTTTGTCAGCTCCAGAGGGAGGAGTGCAGAGCTCCACAAGCTGCACACACATCAGTCACTCTTCAATCCATAAAAAGGTCTCCCAGTTCACCGCTGTCAAATTAAAAATGGAGCCTGAAAGCTGAACTTGTTTGCTCAAAGCCAAAAAGCAGATAAGCTCATTGATTAGTTAGATGCTCTGGATAAAATTTAATGTCTTCTTGCAAATTTTGATCTTTTCACCTGATTTTTTTATTGATGTGAATATTTACGCATTTTGTGTTTGAGGAGTTGTGTGCATTAGCATATTTAAAATATTATACATTTGGCTTAACGACAGTTGCACTCAGCTGTACTTTGTCCACAGGTAATTGGAAAGCAATACAATTCTGGAATAGTGAACTTAGAATTTTTATTTTATTTTTGTAGATTTTATTGCATGTTGAATTTGAATTCTGTCGTTGGGTTGAGCCACAAAGTCATTTTATTTTTAGCTGTACTCTTAGTGTATGTTTCATTTTGCCACATCTGTTAGTTTCTATATACTCTGTCAGTAACCTGTCAGCTTTTCCTTACTGGACATTAATCTGACAGAAATTGAATGTATCTGTCATGTTTGAATAATCACCCAGGTGCCTTTACGTGTTGGTTAAACCTGATGACTTTAAAGAAACGCATGCACAAATCTCTGTGGTCATTTTAATAGAAAATGCAGCAGTTAGTCAGCTGTTTAGTGTCAGGGTATTCTCCTGGTAGCCTGGTTTCCTCCCTCAGTCCAGAATTATGCACGCTAGGTTCACTAGTTAGTCGTCTGTCTAGATTGTTTCTATGATGGACAGGCGACCTGTTCTCCCTGCCTTTCCCCCAGTGATTGCTGGAGATACTGTATACTAGTTCACAGTTGATGGATGTTATTTATTATTCATGAGCTTGGTAAAAAAAAAAAATTCACAACTGTTTAAACTGCAGTAAATATAAAACTAATAACTAATGCAGAGTGACACAATTCCATTATAGTAGTGTATTGTTGTTGTGGTTCTTTCAGCTGCTCCATTATGCAGAGGTTGCCTCAACAAGGGAACTTGTATGAAATATATGACAGTTATATTCTGGATGCCCTTCCTGACCAGAGGTGGAAAGAGTACTGAAAATTTGTACTCAAGTACAAATACTGTTACACCACTTAAATTGTACTCCACTACAAGTAAAAGTACTGGTGTTGTCAGTGGTGGAGAAAGTACTCAAACACTGTACTTAAGTAAAAGTACAAATAAACAGACTAAAATGTACTCTAGTAAAAGTAGAAGTACCATATTAATGTTTGTACTTAAGTAAAAGTAAATAAGTACTTACTTTTAAAAATACTTAAA
>JARVLU010001073.1:17871583-17896679 GCA_031762415.1 Simpsonichthys santanae | reverse complement strand
AGAAAGCCAACCTGCCATTTTTTACATCTTCTCGTGTGAATTTGATATGTTTATCCACAGAGTTGATGTGCTCAGTATTATTACTGTTCTTTTTTTTTTTACATTTTATTGTTGGATGCAACTGGGACCCTGTGTACATAATCTCGTTTCATCACATGTACCAAATGTGGTGCGAATGACAATAAAGAATCTCTGACTGACTAAAAGAGATGTGTGTCGACCAAGATACCCAAATATTTGTAGGAGTCGACAAACTCAATAGGGACACCATTCGAGGATAAAATCGACAATGTTTGAATGTTCAGAGTTTTTCCTTAATTCTAATATTTTTCCAGGTTACTGGCATATCATTTATTGCACACTTTTTCACCCATGTTGCTGCCGTGACGATCGATCCAGCAGATAGAAGTGTGAGGGCCAAGAAGAGCTATTCTACCCCGCTGCCTCTGTTTGACCGGACGAAGCGAGCGCGTGTTATCCAGGATCAGCACTGTTATCTGTGTGATGTCAAGGTGTACGTATCCTAAATCAGTTGTAGTGTTGCAAAAGCCATTGCTGTTGCATGTTTAAGTTTCCAGGAGCCATCCAAATCAAATGCTACAACCACCTATTGATTCCACCAGCAGTCACATGTTGAAGTGTCCCTGGACAAGACAATGAACCTCTCATTCCCTCCAATGTGTGTCGCGTCGGTGTATGAATGTGATAAAGCTCTGATTATTCTTTGTCTAGATCTAGTAGAGTGCTGTATAAATGGGTAAATGGGGGCACAGATTGTGTTGTAAAGTGCTTTGAGTATCTTGATAAGATAGAAAGATGCTATATAAGTGCAGTCAATTTACCATTTTACCTTAATTGACCCCTTTTGATGCAGAGGAGCAGCGGCTCTACTCTGAGCTCCCCCCCGGATGATGGACCTCTGCACCCTCTGTCTAAGGCTGAGCCCAGCCACCCTACGAAAGAAGCTTGTATCTGAGTTCTTTCGGTCATGATCTAAACCTCATGACCACAGCTGGTGGTTTGAATGTAGACAGACCATTAAATCAAAGGTTTTGCCTTTTGATTCAGCTTTCTTCACCACGACCAACTGAAGCAACACCCTCATTACTGAGGACGAGGCCACCAAGCCATCTCCCGCATTATCCTACCATCTCTAGTTAGAACTCCACCTGAGGCAAAGACACTAAATCAGGGCTATTCAACTGGTGGTCTGCGGGCCACTTCTGGCCTGCACGTGACTTCAGTCCGGCCCACCAATGAGTTCATAAAAAATAACTGGTGTTGGTGGTGGGGTTCTGGGTTTGGGTTCTGTTTATTGCACTTATGATTCAATGCAATAAAACAAACAAATTTAAACGGTAACAGATTGTTGTAATACTTGGTTTATTTACGTAATGATTTTAATTGCTATATAAAGTATATGTCTGAGCTGCTGGCTTTCAGACATTGTGGCCCATAGCCCTGAACTAAATCAAGTTATAGAAAAACATTAATCTCCAGCAAATTTGTTTACGGAAAGTAATCGACCCCACAATCTAGGGTGTGTATTTTTTCATTCATTCAACCTTTATTTAAGCAGGTTAATCCCATTGAGCCTCTTTTAAAATGTAATGTTTTGACAACAGTAGTGCGTAAAAGTTAAAGGCGTCACGTTTGTTCTGTAGTGGGCCCAAAGTGAAACACTGCGGCACGTGCAACAAATGCGTGGAAGGCTTCGACCATCACTGCAAATGGCTCAACACCTGTGTGGGTCGGAGAAACTACTGGTGAGATACTGTTTGGGATGAGCAAGTTTCCCTTCATCTGATTTTTATTTTATTTTTATTGATAAGTAAAACCCAGCATGCCACGTACAGAACAGGTTTTGTGTTCCCTTCAGGTTCTTCTTCGGGGCACTTGTCTCTGCGACCGTCAGCATCTTTGTTCTCATCCTTGTCATCTTGTTCACGTTCATCCAGCATTACTTGAATCCACACAGCCTGCGAACGGCGCCGCAGTTTAACAGTGAGTTCCCAACGTTTGAGCAAATGGAACAAAGGCTTTCTTTATACAGTATTGATATCCTTTAATTGTATTTCTTTGCAAAGCAATGCTGGGGAATACAACGTGGCTGGTGTTTTTACCGCTGGCGCCCGTGAGGACAACCGCAGCCGGCTTCCTCATATTAACGTTCATAACCGTCATCCTGAGCGCTGTCTGCCTGCTGCTGCTCTGTCATCTGCTGGCCTTTCACCTTTACCTCTGTGAGCGACGGCTTCTTACACCTCCTCTCTGGACTTCTTGTGATTTCTTCATGTTTTTTTGTTTTTATTTTACAGTTTATAAAGGTATAAGCACATTTGATTTTGTACGGATAAAGCGCCAAAAAGAAGCTAATAGCAAAGAAACTAAAACTACTTGCGAGTCCAAAACAAATTGCAACGCTGCAAAGGTGAGAGCTTTCTTTTGTCTCTTGTTTTCATTCATCTGTTCGTTTTCTTTTCTGTGTAAAAACGGTTTGTTTTTTTCTTTTGAAGAGCCAAGAGACCGCAATTAATTGCGAGCCAGCAATATCACAAAGTTCAAGGTAACGCTGCTCTTGCTTCTCTTAATTACATTTTTTCAGAGAATAAATATTTCTTCTTTTGCTTTTGTGCAGTTTCTGTAAGTTTGGCAGCAAATGTCTTCTCAGCAGCAGACTATCAGACTCCGTATGCACAGAGGTGAGCATGTCCAGTTCCTGATTTATAAATGTTTACATGCACACCTTGTTGATTTTGCATTAGCATTGCACATTATTGTTATTTGTTTCGTTTAGCTGGAGAACTTTAAGAAATCAGCAGAAAAGGAGAATAATTTTCATTACGGGACAGAAATTCCCACAGAAAACGAAACCAGTGAGTGTCTGACTTGCCTTTTATACCTAAACAACCTAAAAATCTGTTAATCTCATTTAAATCAACTTTAGATATTTTTGGGATACCAGGACAAACATCATGTGTTTGGTATAGCACTGTTCTGTGCAGTTTTTTGGCGAATAAACAAGTTTTTTGTGTGTTTTGTGTCATTTAGGGGAAATATCGATGAGTGTCATCACAGGCTGGGGCTCTGACAACGATGAGGAAGATCGGGCAGCTGGTGAGAAGTCCATTCCTGTGGAGCAGGACCCTCTGGGCAGCTCAGTCATGCCTCCGGATCGATCTCAGCAGTAGATCAGGACAGGCTGGTCTCAGGAACAGTTTTCAGTCCTGGTCAGAATTATTGGCCCATTTGAACATGAAACACACAAAATACCTTCAGAAATGCAAACAAGTCTGTTTTGTGTAAAAACATATACACCTAAAACTAAAGCAACAAAATGATTTTTAAACTACAAAATGACTCGAATGACTCATCTCAGATGATTTTTTTATATAAAGAACACATTTAGCTTTAAATGTCTCTGATTCAACTCCTGAGACAGAAAACCAGCTGTTTAAAAAAAAAAAAAACACAGCAAAATTCTCACAATATTTTATTCGTTGTTTACTCATATATTCACTTTTGGAGATATTTAAAGGTTTTGATGTTAAATTTCAGCTGTGCCAATAAGTCTAACCAGCTTTTGTGTTTTAAGTTGTTTGAAGAAACTTGAAGGTTTTTAATTTTTTTGTGTTTTTGGATAAATGAGTTGAGTTCAACACATCGTTTACCCACAAACTGCATAAGACTTTTTTTTCCCCCAGTTATATTTGGCATTAACAATCAATCTGTTTAACCAGCTTCAGTCAGCCTGATGGATGTAATATTGATCGTTTTTGAAAGTCGCTGGAGTTTACGACAGCATTTCTTAGCCCTGGAGGACAAATCCTACACCTAGATTCTAATTATAAAATAAAGAATATGACTTTAAATGTTCTTCCATTTGTTTGTTTTTTTACACTGTTATAGAAATGTTGAAGTTTAACCTCCACGTGTTACTTTTCTTTTGTTTTCTGTGTTTCAACAAAATGTAAAATCAGTTTGGTCTAAAGGAAGAAGTTTCTGGTGACATTTTTGCCTCAAAAGATCCAAGGCTGCAGAAAGTGAAACTTAAAGCAGAGAAATTCATTCACTGAGAACAGAATGAAGTCTGCCTTTTTAGGTTTGACCAGCAGAATAATTCAGGATCTCTTTGTAGTTTACAAGAGGAAGATCTGGATTCAGACAGAAGCAGGAGAAAAGATGGAGATAAAGATGGTGCGTTTGTTTTGTGCTTTTACCATCACAGTCTTCTGTTTGTTTATGTACTGGTAATCACATTTTTTTTAATATAAATCGTTGATTTTTGTGAGCTGAATCTTGTGATCCAGATCTAAAGACTTTAAAAAAATTATCCTTTGATCAACTTGGATCCAAAAGGTGGAGCTTAGCATCGTGATGATGGGTGGTGCTCACATCAAACTACCTGGGTTCAAGGATATAGTTGTTCTACACTGCTCACATCAAAGAATGCCTGAAAATAAGACACAAACAGAGTGGTTGAGTGGAAAAAATGACAATTTATGAACATCTTAAGACAACCTTAGAAAAAAATGTGAAAATAAATTTTATTCAACTTGAGTTATTTTTTTGTTCTGTAAATTTATCTGATTCAGGTTGATTGCAATGTTTTGAGGGAAAAAAACACCTGTTAATAATCAAATATATATGTGATAATTATAATGCATGTTTATTGGGAAGTTTTTTTTTTTTTTTTGCATTATATACAAAACTAATAAAATGTGTGGGTTAAACTGATCAGTTTCCAGAGGGCTGTAAATGTTTCCAGTTGCAGAATGAACTGGACATTTTAGTTTTGACTCCAGTGCTTTGTAATCTTTTCTGCAGTTGAGGAACCAACGGCATAAAAATAACTTTTTACATCCTAAACTACATCATGAAGGCAAGAAAGTCAAAAATAATATTTAAACCTGCAGAAATTCCTGCCTGCTTTATGATCAGGGCTATTTGAAGATACAGACTATTTATATTATTACTATACCAAAGCATTTTATTTATAGCCTTTATCATATATTGTTTTATAATGTAGCATGTTTTTTATTTTGTTTTATATCACTTTTTATATACTTTTCATTTATTTGCTTTCATATGAATGTTATGTGTACCTGATATATGTTATTCTGTCTCTTGTCATTGAGTCCTCGTGACTCAGTGAGACTAACCTGTAGAAATAAAGGTTGAATGAACAAACAAGAACACGATACAAAATACATATAAATCAACAGAGGTTAAAAAAAAAAAGAAGAAACTAATAAAAAGGTTCAAATCAACTCACGGTCAAAGAATAAAAGTGTTTTTAAAAGCAGCGCAGTGACAAATCCTTCCACAGTTTTGGACCAGCAACAGAGAAGTGTCACTGGTATTGATCCATTTATCTGGAAAAACTTTTCATGTTTGAAGGGATTCAAAAATCTGTCCAGTTTTTATGGCATTACAGGATCAGATAGATTCTGTGAGAGAGAGGAAAAAAAACAGTTTGTGTTTGTATAAGACATAACCTAAAAAATAAAACCGAACCAAAAGGGACATTTGAACTATTTTCCTGATTAACAGATTTTCAGTGGATTCTTTACATGACAGAATAAATCTCAGAAACACCAAAGAACAGGAAATGAACCACAGGACTTCACAACAACAGTGTTCTTTACAGTATTTAATTCAAACTTAGGGTTGTAAAAAATATTACATCCTTTAGTAAGATCAGTGACAATGATGTGTAATCAGACTTTAACCACACTGTGGTGCAATTGAAGCATCTTCAGCAGATGTTCACATCTTTAAAAAAAACGATGATCTGTTCTGCTTTCACAAAGGATCACTACTCTGAGTGTGTTTTCACAACTTCCCTTCATTTTTGAGTTGTTCGTGTGAAGTACTAGTGATAAGAGGCCTCAGAACAGAGAGATTACGTAATCTCCAGCCCAGTCCTGATTGTATAACATGTAGGATTCATTCATTCTGAGAATACATGAAATATTTGAGTTTTAATATTATTATTACTGGAAAACACAACAGATACTTTAAATAAACCCTGAGGAAAATTCCACAAAACACACAGTCCATTTTATCACATCAAGTTGGACTTCACACAATGTCCATCTGGACTCAGTTTCATCCTTACTGTACGACAAACTGGCCTTTGTTGTTTTCCTTTCCTCCTTTGAGTTTCTTTATTGATATCCCTCGGACAGAACCGTGCTTGTGATTAGTTCAGATCTTTTGATGTGGGGTTCTGTGGAAAAGTTGTGAACAATCAATATCTCACCTGTTGTAGATAGCTCTTTGAACAACACCAAAGTATAAAATCCAACATTCAAAAAATGTTAGGTATAAAATCCAACAATGTTCAGTCAGGTCATCTGAACTGGTTTTGAACCAGTTTGACATGACTGTCGACGAGGGAGAGGGCAGGCACCAGAGGAGAGGGTGTGCCCCAGAGGCCATCTTAGCGCCAAAATAACTGTTTCCCGCCCCCACTTTGGAGTAAGCTGTTGGGAGAGAATCAGTTTTGTTTGGAGTTTCCTCAGACTGATGAAGCCTTCTGGATTGAGGGTGAAACGTCTCAGCACAAACAAACAAACAAAAAGAAACTGTCCAGATGACCTGACTGAACACTCTTTGAACAACCTCAGTTTGAAGAAAGGCATTTCATTCTGACTGAAGCGACAAACTAACAGATCGTCTGAATGAAGCCGAGACCAACACGGCTCGCTCGTGAACATTTTTTATCAAGTGATTGCTGTTTTAAAAACCTTTATACTGCCATCTGTTTTGCATTACACTGTTATTCTGGACCACCAGTGTTCAAATGATGATTCAACACCAAAAAAGCACACTGTTGGTATTTACCAATGAATATATGGACAATTAGGTAATGGAGAGGCAGACAAAGACCGTCAGCATCAGAGTTTACAACATCGCTGACGTATTTAAGGAAACTACTCACCACATGGCTATGCTACAATGAATGGCTCTGGATTTTCTTATCAGTTCCCAAATATTGGTGCAAAATATTAGACATTAATGTTAATTTTTATTAATATTTGCATTGATGCTATAGCAGCCATGCTGGACTTTATTCTCCAACTTATATGTGGGCCCAGTTGATGAATGTAAAGATTGCTCTGTTGATGTATTATAGACATGTTTACTAGACAGTTCAAGCCAGGACCGAGAGAGGTTGGAGCCAGCTGTTGCATCTTTCTGTTGCCAAGTGAAGTAGTAACAGAGGCAAAATGGTCAACACAAGAATAGGTGAGCCGGTTTTGCGGCTCAAGGGTGCGACTTAGTGATGACGTACAGAATGTATATATGACCACCCAGTCACAAGATTTAAAAGCTTAAACAACAACAAACAGAGGAGAACTGATGATGACACACAACTTTGCACTTTGTTAAAAAAACAAACAAAAAAAAAAACAAAAAAAGATTGCTTGACCATAAAGAGGATTGATAAACTGAGTTCAGCTGTTTTATTTAAAGATAATAGGGAGGCATCTGCGACACGTTTTGATTTGCATCAATCCACACCTCTTGTGCCTCTTGGTTCTTACAAACTTGTTTAATTTCTGAAGGCTCACATTAACACCTTCTACAGGGGTTTTGATCCCACCCACAGTAGTCTAGCATAGACATATTACTATTGCCATATTAAAAAAAATCACACATTTTGGTTTGAGTTGGATAATAACAATAACAACAATACCGTTACTATTTCTTCACCGGGAGTTAAATTCTGATGTTCCTGTGTTGGTGATTTTTCACAAGAAGCCAATTATCTCCAGCCCTCCCATCGTACGGTACGCTCTCAACATATTAGGGGTACAATGGACCAAACCATTGTTAGGGTAGTGAGAGGGAGGAGCCTAATTTTTATAAAGTGTAAATGGCGCGTTCAGCTAAAAATAATGGTGGATGTGCTCTCTGTTTCTTTGTATGATTTACGCCAAAGATTTATCAGGCGGAGACAATCTCTACTGTATTTCTAATAGGCTATGGACCTCTGGTTAGTAGGAACATAAGACCTTTGATCATTTCAGCATAGCTCATAATTTATATTCAGAGACGCCACAATAAATTAATGTGTCTGAGGAAAATTTTTGTTTGATTTAGTGGAGTTATTTATTCACCGAATGTCTTCTGCTCGTTAGAACTTTTTATTCTTTTAAAGCTGCTATAAATCTGTGACAATTATTCATCATGAGTACAGTAAAGTATAAATACAAGCCAGTTTCAATCTATCTTCAACATGGTTTTCAACAATCTGTAGAATGAGGAAAACTACACTCATATTTGATGAACACCGACACTCATGATTCACCCTGCACAGTGAACACATTAAAAGTCTTTATGAGACACTGCAGCTGAGTTTTTGTTTGCACGTTTCCATGCTACACCGTAAGTCAGAGGTTTTTACTTTTGGACTTTATCACCATGTATGGATGCATGTCAGGTGTTTAGCAACCGATTCTTATATTTTATATTGTTTTACATTTTTGTAAAACAAGGGGTAAGCTAATGTAAGTCACATGACCAGGAGACCTAGAAGCTGAATCGAGCGCCTTAAAGAGACAAACAATAATGATACTAATAATAATAAAAAATAAAGTGAAGGGTTGTGAGGGGTGGGGGTGGGGGGGGGCATTCATTGCACTTGCTAGTTTCTTCCACTGGTCTACCTGGTGAACACCGTAGCAAATGTTTAATTTTCATTTAATTTTACAATACATTTGATTGTACTTTAACCCCCCACCCCCTAAAGTGTTCCCATAAAAACTCAGTGTTTACTGTCTGTAAATTGTGCCTCATTTTTTCCTAATGGAGGCTACTAAAGGATCCATCTACAACAGGTAAGATACTGACTGCTCACAACCATTCCACTGAAACATCACTCCTAAAGATCTGAACTATCCCTTTAACATCGGTCTTCTGAACAGAGAATAAGACGCTCCACAGCTCCATCACTGCTCACAACAACAACAACAACAACAAGGAGGCAGGAGGACAACAGATCGGCGGCAGCCAATCAGCGGCCTGGTTTCTCTTCAGCATCTCACGGGGAGGGAGGGGGAGGGGGGTTCGGTGAGGACGGGAAGCTTTGAGCAGAACAGACCCGAGCGGGGAGGACAAGACACCCGAAGGCTCCTCCAGGAGGAAAACTATGATTTGAAATCGACAAGGAGCTGGAGGATTACGTCATCAGGTGATTATTTCCATGTTTGGCAGAACGGAAACGTTTTGTTCGTTGTCGTTTGGACAAACACAAACTGCTGATTCCAGGTTGCATGCATTTGTTTTACTCAGGTCAGGTGTTTTATTTCCGCACACGTGCATTTTATGTACATTTTTATTATTTTTGCATTAATGTGCGCCGACAACAACAAACGAGTCACGTGGACTCTTGTGAATCTTTATGTAACAGGTTCTCTGTTCTCAGCAGCAGCTGCAGCCATATTCAGTCATATAAACTGTTCTCAGCGCGTGCAGCCAAAGACAATCGTGTGTGTGCGTGTGTGTGTGTGTTTTGATGGATTGATTAATTAGAGTTGCAACCTTTGAGCCAAGCTGCTGAGTTACATAATCCAGCATGGAAAAGAGAAAAGATTGATCCTCTCAATAAGCAGTTTCATCTGTGGGAGTGTAGATGGAGAACAGCCTGTTCCTCAAATTAAATGCACATTAATTAATTAGATTCAGTTTCTGCAGCGACATCGTTTTTTCAGTTGAAGTGTTTGTATCTTCTCACCTCTGGCTCTGCAGATTTGCTCTCCTCCAAAGGTTGGATTAGATCATCATCTTCCTCATATGAAGTTGCCCCAGTTATTACAGCTCAGGGTTCAAATGAACGCATCCAAGAGCCTCTGGGTTCTGTCACCGACAATTAATCTCAACATATTCTGAAAATCATCATGTTTTGTTCAGGGATGGTTAAAGAAACAAAGAGAAAACAGGATGTTTACAGCCACCATGCTACACTGAGCTCCTTTTAGAACGTGGAGATGTAAGTTTTACAACCTAAAATTAAACTACAGAAAGAACATTTCTGCTCAAATGCAGTGTGAACACTGAGAGCTAAATGACTGCTAAAAATCTGTTGAAAAAACTGCAACTTGTTAAACCTGCAAAAGCTAAAACTAACAAAACAGAAGCTGGCATAAAAGTTAAAACTATAATAAGTGTCAAATAGCATTGCAGTAACTTAAAAAATAAAAAAGCTAAAGCTTAAAGTTAACAAAACTAGCCATAAACCGTTGCTTTTAGCTACTGATTAGCAAAAATTGTTGCTAAACCTAATGTTAATAAAACAGTAATTACAAGCCTAAATCAGCAAAACAGTAGATCAAAGCTAAAATTACCATCATTGTAGCTAAAATCTAAACTTGTTAGGACAGGAGTCAAAAGATTAAATTAGAAGAACAGCAAAATTTTGCAAACCAGGAGCTAGAGCTGTTGCCTCTCAGCGAGAAGGTTGCCGGTTTGAACCCTGGCCAGGGGGCCTTTCTTGGTGGCGTTTGCATGTTCTCTCCATGCATGTGTGGGTTTTCTCCAGGTGCTCCAGTTTCCTCCCACAGACCAAAAACCTTCATGTTAGGCTGATTGGTAACTCTAAACTGTCTCTAGGTGTGAGTGAGAGAGTGGATGTTTGTTTGTCTCGTTTGTCTCATGTGTCCCTGTGATGGACTGAAGACCTGTCCAGGGTGTCCCCAGCCTCTCACACAGTGATGGCTGGACATGGGCACCAGTGACGCCCGTGATCAAAAAGGAAAAAGCGGGTAAAGATGGATGGATGAGTGGATGGATGGATGATGGATGGATGATGATGGATGAGTGGATGGATGGATGATGGATGAGTGGATGATGGATGAGTGGATGGATGGATGGATGGATGATGATGGATGGATGAGTGGATGGATGGATGGATGGATGATGATGGATGGAGCTAAAACTTGAAATTATCAGGAAAGTAATTGAAGGCCTAAAATAACTGAATAGCAGATTAAAGCTAAAATTAGCAGAAATGTCACCACAAGCTCAATTTATTAGAAAACTTAAACCAGCAGAACAGTATGTAAAAGCTAAAATTAGCCTAACCGTAGCAAAAAGCTAAAAGTAAACCATGTTGATGTAGATTTCAAAGAGCACAACATTTCTCAAAGGACCAAAGAGTTCTTATTTTAGTATCCATCCTTTATCTTTACCCACTTCTTTGAGTTGGGGTCGTGGAGGTCACTGGTGGTCCAGCAACCACTGTTTGAGAGGCGGGGGACACCCTGGACAGGTCTCCAGTCCATCAAAGGGACACACAGAGACAAACGAAACAAGCATCATCTCACTCACACCTAGAGACAATTCAGAGTTGCCAATCAGCCTAACATGCATGTTTTTGGTCTGTGGGAGGAAACTGGAGCACCTGGAGAAAACACACACATGCACAGAGTGAACAAGCAAACTTCACCCAGAAAGGCCCCTGGCCCGGATTCGAGCCGGCAACTGAGCCACCCAGTGTGCACTTTAGTGTCTAATAAATAAATAGTCATTTAAAATGAACAAACTGTATACATAAATTGCTCAAGGCTTGCTTGTTCAACAAAGTATCCTCCTTCCATCTCTCTGTCATTTTGATCATCTGAGAGCACTGGTTCAGTAGCAGCCCATGCTCTGAACTCTGAAATTTTAGCTTCACCCGTGTCTGTGATTTTTTTTGTCTCCCTCATCTTCCATGTTCATAGATGGCTTGTTGCAGGACAGCATAGAGCTGTTTCCCTCGGCTGCCTGCTGTAGCTGTCTAGAAGACCAACAATATAGAATCACATTTATTTGGGTAAAACTGATCGGTGCCAAGAGTCAGTGCAAGGCATTGCAACACAAACACACTATAACTGGCTGTCATGGACAAAATTCAACATCTTACCACACAGCTACTTTTTTCTACAGACAAATTTATTATTATTATTTAAAAGATCAAACCAAAACACATCTGAGCATAACTTCAGCGCTGGTCTGAAGTTCAGGGGGCAGATCCACCTGGCTGGTTAGCATCAGGGCACTGCCGGGCAGGGGAGAAGTGTTTACATGCTGCTGGTTTTAATAATAATAAAAAAAAAAACATAAAATCTAGGTTAATTAGACAAGACATTTTGTTCTTCTTTCGGCTGCTCCCTTCTTCAGGGGTCGCCACAGCAAACCAACTCACACGAAGACTTGGTAATTGTGTTTTTTGTGCCAGAACGCCCTTCCTGACACAACCACAGACCACTGAGCTACCACAGCCTTCGTGTGGAACAGGAAGATGAGGGCGCCCGGGGGAGCAGATGGTGGGGCGTTAAGGGCCTTGCTCAAGGGTCCAGAGTGGGGTAAATGAGGGTGGAGGCAGGTGTGGTTGTTTCACCATTCCCACCCACATTTTGATGTTGTCGGTACGAGGAGTTGAAACAGCTACCTTCCAATCGCAGGCCCACCTTCTCTAACCTCTACGCAACCACTCCCCCTTCATATGACACTGTACAAATCACACGTCTGCCTTCAAAAATCTTATCTGTAATTTATTTAGAGTCAGTCTGCTACAATCATAACAGGTAATCTTTCATGACCGTTACTGGCGTCTTGTTTGTAATTTCCTAAATAAGTTGCCCCTGGACTTTTTTATACAGCTGTTTCTTAGCGTGTTGCTGCCAGCACGAACTGCTGAAACTTGTTTTAAACATCTCTATGGAAAACCGCCTGCCACGATCTATGAGTCACAGAACAGTTTGAAGTTCTGAGGAGACCAGACCTTAGACAGGTGGAGTTTTGGTGACCTGAGGTGTTTGGCTCAATAGAGTAAAAGTTGAGTTAAACAATTTAGCAACTTGTCTTTGGTTAGGCTGCTTTATTTCATGACATTGAAAGGCAGGTGATCACGTAAATGTTTGTGTTCTCAGTTGTCTTTTGGCAAAATATTTCCTAAACAATTGGATCAGAAAATAATGAATACACCAATAACCCCATTCAAGATGGCCGCCACAATTTGCCGTACTTAGAAAACACCAAAATGTCTATAAACCAGACTACTTTTAGATATTGCGCTATAATTTGGAGTGGTAGTAGCTGAGAGACATCCCTAACATATCACCCAATATCTCACAATGATGTTTGTTGCGAAATTAAACACGTTTGTCTTTATACACAAAGGGTGACTTTAGTTTAAAAACATAAAAGTAGCAGAAACATGCTGTTCAGGGAATTACCGACCTGTAACAATGTTGTGTATTTTCTTCTAAAAACAAACACTGAAGAGAAGTTACTGTATGTGATCTTCACTCATAGGTGTATGTGAAGGGGATGTGGGGACGCACATTAAAAAATATTCATTCGGACCCCACCCCCCAGATTTACCATGAAATATCAGTTCATCCAGTGCTGTTTACTGAAGACACTAGAAGGAAAAAGCTCAACTCCGGTGCTCTTCACTGACCCCTCCCTTTCTCTTTCTCTTTAAAATCCATTCTAATCGTCCAAAATCGCGTTTTTGGATCGTTAAAAGCAGTTAAACTGAGAAGCTAAACTATGAGCTAAGCTAACAGGCCGACCTCGGTAAAAACCTCAGTCTTGTTGAAGCTCCAAAATTCATGGTTGAAACCCGTGCCTTCGTGTAAAAAGTTGTTTTTCTCTGCAACAATAAGCTCAGAACTTGTTTACAGATTTTTTAAATTAAAAGCTTTGTGTGAAAATGCTATGCTAAAGAGCTCAAGCCACACCGAGCATCTGCCATTTTGAGAACCGAAAAGAGACAGCCCATGTCACGTTAAGGGGCCTCCCTCCCATTTTTCTTAAAGAGACACGCTTTTTGCTTGCTCCCTCACTATCCATCCTTTGGTTCAAACCGTCTTATACTGCCATCCAGTGGTCGAAAAAAGGTACTACATTGCAAAACGAATTAAAAATGTCTTCTTAAAACTGTCAATAATTACTAATTATTGACAAATTTTAAACAATATTATCATTTATCGCAATATTTTATGAGACAATTAATCACCCAGCAAAATGTGTTATTGTGACAGGCTTACACCTCTGTTTTGCACTATAGCCTTGGCGCCACGATATTGCTGGCAGTTGTTGACAAGGGTGGTGGGTTGAGGATGTGTGAGAAAAGCGGAGCACTACGTCTGTAGCATCTTAGCTAATGCATAATTGTTCACCGCTAGCTTAGCACTACGTTAGTTCTGGCAGTTTTTGACCGGGAGAGAGGTGGGGTGGGGGGTGGAGGGGTTTTACTAGTTTGTGTGAGAGAAGCGGAGCGTGCTCTATTCACACAAGGAGAACTGTTGGTCAGACTACTTCTTGTTGTGTCATGCTTTCTAAAATAATTATTGAATTAAGTGTTTACTTATGTAGGTAAATGTAGATGTTTAACAACCTGTTCAAATACGGCAGAATGCAGGAAATGGCATCTACCGGTACTTTATTCAAAGTTTTATGGGGCAGGACCCCCAGACGACCCCCCCACTCTCCACATTACAAATGCGTCTAACACCAATGTCTTCACTGCGTCTCTTATTGTGAAGATGAGCTGAAGACAAAATGGGTAGATGTTTACAAGTGTAAACTGTAAAAAGTGTGGAATAACAAGGTCAAGGTTTCTTTGTTGTCATTTGCATCATATGTGGTACATGTGGTGGAACAAAATTGTGTACACAGCATCCCAGTTACATCCAACAGAAGTATAAATTGTAAAAGAAAAACAGTAATAAGATCTAATATATGAACTAAGAAATGCGCTAAGCACTAGTAGCTCGCTACTATTAGCTCAGCATACAGACAGAGGGTATTTGTGCTTTTCTGGTTTGAATTGCTCGGAAAAATACAAAGAAATGAGGGACGTCTCACGACTTTTGCACAGTACTGTGCAAGACACAGTCTGTGTGAGTTTCACTGGGATGCTGTTCCCAGTTTTACATCTATGATGAACTGAGATGGTTCCCATTCCAGAGCAGCTGTCTGGAATGGAGAGAGGTCTGGATGGAAAGCAGATGGGTTCTCTGCGTGCCCACTCACCGTGATACCCCAACGGAGGCGTACGCCATCCTCACGCTCAACACTCACACATCTCTCAGACAATAGTGACATCATTTCAAGAGCTAAGCACCATCTGTCCAACAGCCAAACAACATTTTGTTGTTGTTGTTTGTATTTTATCCTGTTTTCACCCCATAAGACTGACTAGCACGTTCTGGTCTTGGCTGTTCTTTGTTGCTATGAATAGATGTGGTTCAAAATGGGTCAATTTTTACTCCAAGCACTCATCTGTGCAGTGGGTTGCCAGGAGGCAAGTGTATGTAAGCATGCTGTCATCCAGTCACAGATTTGTCTCTGGAGATCTGCTCCAAACCAAATGGCTTTTCATTTGTATGTGGAAAACTGGAGCAGAAAAAAAAAGAAGCATTTTTCTACGATAATGATTGCGTTGGTCTAATTTTTGTGTGTCTATTAGAGTAGAAATTAGATGAAATGGAAAAAGCACAGTCAGAGCCTGCTTTATTGTAAGGCTTGACTCTGTGTTAATGACTGCTTTATGTGTTTTACATGATGTTGTTGGAGGAGGCTCGTTGTTCTGAGCAACTCAGGCAGCTGAACCCACAAGACAATAAATTAGAGCAAAGAATCCTTTGTCTGTCGTAGATTTAGCCGCTGTCAGTGAAGCAGAGGAACACATTATGAGCTCCACGCTATAGACAAGATGTAAATCCCCACTCTGTGTCAAACCAACACCAATAAAACCCCAAATACTCAACAGACACTTGAAAATGCTTCATTTAAACTTACATTTCACTAGACTTGTAGTATTTTAAGACTTACGGTTGGACTATTAACGAAAAACTAACTGGATAAAATGGCTAATGATTATTTATTTATTTTTTTTACATATGACACACTTTGCATTTTTGGCAGGGGTTCCCTCTTTTTTATTGGGTTTATAAATCTTTGTGACTGTAAAATGTCTGCAATGTTATAAAAACCCAAGTTCCACCACAAAGTTCATTCCTTGCCATAGGAGACACTTTGGCTCATTTGCATCCTGCTCTGTTTTTTTTTTTTTAGCACTAGTTCTGATCTTTTGAAGTGAGGATCTGTGGAAAGAAAACAATGTATTACCTGCTGTCGATAGCTCTTTGAATGGACTAAGTTTGGAGAAATCAAGTTGTGTCTCCTCCCCCCCCCCCACCCCCAGATTGATGAGTAGAGCCAAGAGTGAGGTGGATTTTAGTCACGGTAAAACAAGAGGCCATCAACACTGGAATGCTTTTTGTAAAAACATAATTTTATAATTTCGACATTGTGTTTATACATAAAAGTTTCACAGTAGGAGCCTTCAAATGGTATCTTTTGAAAAAGGGTCCTTGAGGTAAAAATCTTAAAATGAGATGAGAGTTCTGCAAAAGCAGTCTGCTCCTCAGATAAATAGTGTTAAATTATTATTTTTATTTATGATTGTTTCTGTTCAGTGTCCTGAACTTCTGTTGTGACTTGGCACTTTATAAATGAACTGAACTGAATCGAATTGAAACATCAAAAAACAATCTTTTGAAAATGATATTATAGCCTCACATCTAATGTGACCTTTGACCCGAGGACATCTTTTTCTTGAGGCATTTATATGTTTTTAAATATGTTAATTGTGCTGTGTTAATTATGTTATGTTAATGTTTTATATATTTTACATTTCAGACCAAGCTCTATGGGCAGACCTGGCAGTGTTCAATACAAGTCGGTTACGGTTATTACATTGTTTTGGGTCATTTTGGTTGTTTTTGTGTGAATGAAGACATTTATTAAAACTGTTTACAAGGATATTAAAAAAAGGACAAAAAGATCTGGTGACGGGTCTTACAAAACACGTGCCTGACTTCTTTCAGTCAAAAAGCACTTCTCATACAGCTCTCCAGCTCTGACAAAAGCTGGGCCCTCTGTGTGACACGTCTTTGTGTTGAGCATTGTGAATGGTATAAAGGCTCTCAGTCATTATTTTAAAGCAGATATTTTCTGCCATACATTCACTGTGGTAAAGAATTGTCTCACACTCCATGGATGCCTAATTGGCTCTATCTCATTACTAAATTAATAAAAATCAACATTTTTTTTTGGCTTACTTCCTGTATTTGTTTTGACCTTTTTCATCCTGAAACAACATCCATTCCAAATATTTCATAGGAGTTCAGGCAAATGCTACTTTTTGAGCTTTTGCTTTTCCATCAATTTTTGCATTTCACCTTGATCCCTTTAAAATATTACGAGATATGGAGACATACTATTATTATGCTGCTCCTACATTTTACACGTTCAAATAACCATTGCATTGGATGTAAATATATGCAATAACAACAATTTGACAACATTTGCAGGAATTGCTATTATGTATTTTTTAGATTGGCGTTCTTGTAAACAAATTAATTTTTCTTTGATTATGTATTTTGCATAGATGTGAGTTTATGTTTGAGAAATGGTTACATATTGTGTCTGTTTCATTTTAAAAGCCGGTCCTTTGATTCCTTTAACCAGGTCAAAACGTCCCTCTAAGAAAACAAAAAGTTTTCCACTACAGGTTTAGATTTTTCTGTTGTACTGCTGAGTGATACTTGTTGAACTGTTTCAGTTCCTGCCTCCACAGACACCTTTGCAAACTGTTTCAATCCATCTGGCTTGTATTTATCATCACTGGTTGGCATAAATGAGGATACAGACAGAAAACAGGTGGGGTAAATAGATGTATAGTGTTCAATAAAGGTTAAAAACACTTAAGTTTTACCTGAAGTTACCTGAGTAAAATGAGTTTTGTTGTCTTTCATGGTGATGTGTAATTTGAATTTATGCTATGCTTCATTGTTCGGGGCCTTTGCGTCCTCAACAAATCCATCTCAGTTGTCTTGGCACGAGCACTCGATGACATATGACAGAAACCCCTGCCATCAATAGTGGTACTCTGCGATGTCACCATGTGAATGTGTGAAGACATGGGCATGGGTCAGACAGAGAAGCCACTTGAGCCACTTGCATTGGACAATAGGTTCCTAGTGTACAAAGCTCTAAAAGCCATTATTCCCACTACTAATAATCTCTTTTTTCTCTCTTATGAGTCGACATCCTTATTATATTGGCTCCGTGCACTGTCACTCTTTTGTATTTGGAAACGTAAATGTTTGTGGGCATTTAAGTGTCGACTGTACCCACTGAGGACGCATTTATGGTGCTGGCCTCAGGCTTGTGGAAACAAAACCCTTCGATGGTACCACTGCCACTGGGGGGTGAGTGAATGCACTTTGCTGGTGACTCCACGGAGCAGGGTGAACTTTTGTCAGCTGGAGCAGATGGTTTAATCTTTCTGGTTTGCAGCTAATCTTTTATTTTTGTTTTTTTGCTCTTGCTTATACGAGCTGTTTTAGAGACTGTTGGAGTGTGTCTTGATTTCTTTCAGGATGCTGAGATAAGTATGGGAACAGCTGTAAGGTGAGCAGAAATCCATCAAATACGGCTTTATTGAAGTATTATTTTGGTACAAATAGACTGCAGATGGATTATGTTATCTTTACAGCAACAGAAGAATGACTTTTGGCTGTTTTTATTACCACTTAGAAGGATTATTTAAAGCTGACTTGAGGAGGAGTGAGACTGTTGCTGTTTATAGATACAGAAGATGCAAATCAGGAGGTTTAGAGAGAAATCCCTGAGGTCTGACTGGATGAAGTCATCCAAAGCAAGAATAAAAGTGGTGCAAACATGAATATAATTATGACAATTATGACAGTGAGATTGCAAATCACAGTAAACAGCTGCCACCAGTTTGTTACAACTGGGATTTTAATCACCTTCCTCTTGATGCTGTTAGTATTTCTTCATTCTGAGGGTTTTATTCATAGTTTCTCTGCGTTATCACGTTTGACTTTTGCGATTTGTTCTGAAGAGCATATAATGATTTAAACCAACATGTCAGATCATTTGAAGTGAGATTCTATAGAAAGGTTCTGAACATTGAAAAAAAAGTGGAAGAAGAAAAATCACTGTAATGCCACTTTGATTGTTGATATGTGCTGCTGACTATCCATGTTGCTGATCTCATGCTGCTGATTTATTTCACGCTGCTGTGTTCATTCATACTCATCTGCTCACACAGACTCATGTTCGTGCTGCTGTTGTTCGGTGTTGTATATTTACACTATTTGTGCTTAGTGTATTCTTAATTTTGCGTATTTCTTAGTTCGCATCTTAGAGTTTACTACTGTTTTTCTTTACATTTTATTCCTTTGTTGGATGTAACTGGGACCCTGTGTACACAATTTCGTTCCACCACATGTACCACATGTACCACATGTGGTGCGAATGACAACAAAGAAACCTTAAACCTTAAACAATTAATATTATATCTGTAAATAGCTTTTTGAATGACCTCAGTCTGTAGAAATACAGCAAGCCATTAAAAAAAAAAAAAAAAAAAAACTAATGGCTTTACTGTGTAGCTAAGACAAAAGACCAAAGCCAAGGCTGCCATTTTAAAACAACTCCACTCTTTAATTTATAGCGTTTCATTCAAATGCTGTTTTACAACTTTTACACTGTTGTCAGTCTCTCATTTGTCATTTATGCAGAAATCTGTGTGTTAGGTAATTTTTGGTCAAAGGTCATGGATGTTTTTATTACCGGTACTATGACTGAGAATGTTAGCTCTGCCCATGAACCATAGGTTTGGGTTAGCGGGGAGAGCTGGATGGGGAGTAGAGTGAGGCTACAGCATGCAGCTGTCATGAGCTTGACTGATCTGATAAGAGTATAAAAACAAGCTTCACAGACGACTCACGGCAGATTCTCGTGACTGGTCTTCATGTGCGTACTTTCTGTATATCTGTGTAACCTGTCCTGAAAGTCTGACCTTGTAAGTAAATATCGGTTTAAAATCTTCTGCTGTCGAGTATGCTTCCTTTTGAGTAAGTTAAAGAGAGAATCACTGGGTAAAATCATGTGTAAATAGCAGCAGCGCTAGCTAGATGTAGCTTTTCCATAGCAGCTAGCAGCAATTCATTCTGAAATTACAAATTTCGGCCAAAATATTTGCAAATTGTAAAAATTGTGGCAGTGTTAAGATAGTTAAAGCAAATTGTTATTTGTAACTATTTGAAATGAAATTACAAAACTAAATTTTTTATTAACCAGGAAACTCCCATTGAGATCAGATGTGTTTTGCAAAGGAGGCCTGGGCCTGAAGGAAGCCCAATGTTCATGTTTTGGACTAAAGAAACCAGAATACCTGGTAAACATGGAAACACATATAAACTCTACACAGAAAGATCCCAGGTCCAAACCAGGAATTGAACTCAGGACCATCTTGCTGGGAAGCATCAGTGCTATCCACTAAGCCATTTTGCTGCTTAAATAATTTTTTCATCTTTGTAGCTCTAATAATTAAAGGACTTGGGGATTACTGTGTTTGTTAAGGTGATTCTTTGCTCACCTCTATTTTATCTCTTCCACAGCACAAAGAGAAAACAAAAGTCAGCTAATCTGAGGACTCCACACCGAGAAACAGATTCCTGCTCAGCCATGGCAGACCACAAGTAAGTTTTTAATTCATAATTTCATGTTTTATGTAACTGATTTCACATCTGTTGCCCTTTTGCTTTAAGATTCATGCCCTTTAAAGATCCTCAGAGGTCTATTTATACACTTTTTTTTTTTTTTGTCTGAACACAACATCTATCCTTTCACACAGATTGTAAGCATTGCAAAACCACTAATCTTTCTTGTTGGCTAATGCAGATTATATTTTACAAAAAGCTTAAACCAAAAGCAAGTTGTGTCTTGAGCTCTTTGATTGTTTTCTGCAGAAAAGTCTGCATTTGTAAGTCATATAGAAACAACGTATTTCTGATGAAAACACTCCTATTCTTTTCCTGGTCTATATGTGTGGGGCATGATTGTTTTCTTTTGCTCTTTTCTTTCAAACTATCAAGATTTTCCTCTTTATTGTTATTATTTTGAAATTTTCTGTTTGAATAGTCAAGGATCTGATAAAAACCGAGGTTTTAATAGATGCACATTAAATCACAGCAAATTAAAAGCTTTCGCTTCACTTGAATGACCAGCAACATTTTTATTAATTTTTCAGAGATAACATAGACGACTTTAAAGTGCAGACAGCCAAGCACCCAAACCACAGCTCAGCCCCTTTACGGCCGCACACAGAACAGTCTAAAGACCGAGCATCCAAAAGGCTTTCAACGGACTCGAACGGCACCAGTGACGGCGGCGTGGGCTCGTCCACACCGGTGGAGCTGACCGCTTTGGAAGAATCGTTTCGACGCTTCGCCATCCACGGTGACACTCGCGCTACCGGCAAGGACATGCACGGCAAGAACTGGTCCAAACTCTGCAAAGACTGCGGCGTGATTGACGGCAAGAGCGTCACCCTCACTGACGTGGACATCGTCTTCAGCAAAGTCAAGTAAGAAAGTCACCGATGAAAACCGTTATTACAAATTCCTCACTGCTGTGAAGGCGAACTAATAAACATGTTTTTAGCCACTTGTATTTGGCTAGATCCTAAATCAGGTCTTCAATACCTGTGCTGAAGCCATAGATTTGTGTTTTCCAAATGGCTAAAAATTATGTTTGGCAGACGTGGTTGTGAAAACACAATGTAGATGAACTCTTCTGAGCAACAAGCTTTTTAAAATGACTAACTGTAGAGCTCAGATGATGTATCATCGTAGTTTTTGTACAAAGTCATTCATCTCTAACTGCATTTGTAAAGAAAGCACACAAGCAGGGCAGTTTTCACAAGTAATTTTAAAACTTGCTGTTTCTTTCATGTCTGGTTTTGATTCAGAGGCTGCCGTCCATCAGAAACAGAAGTTGTGTTGTTTATTTGTCATATGCAGGTTAACACAAGGTCAACAATGCAATGAAATGTTCAGGATGAGAAGAACTGATTCAACTCGATAAAAATAAATAAATTAAAAAATAAAGCATGCAAACAGGCAGAACGCAGCTCATCATGTAACTCCTCACTGCACTGATTCAGACTTTCCTGTTTGATTTCAGAGACGTGGAGTCCAGTAATGAGCTCTGACCTCAATATTGTTTGACATCTGGAGACAAAAATTATTTGGCACGGCTGCTTTTACAAAGTGCCCTGAGAGTTTAAACTATTCAAACCTTAACGTATGAGAGTAATTATATATGAAGCACAGCCATTGAATAATTTATATTGGTAAGTTACTGGTATTAAATACTAGAATGCATTGTAAGAAAAGCTGTGTAGAGGGACATGGCATAAAAAATGAGATGCTGTTGCCTAGCAACAGCTGAGAAATGATGTCACATTGTAATGTCGGCAGAGGCTTTGGGTCATATGTGTGTGCTGATCTCACTGATGATGTTCCAGGGCAGCGTGAAGCAGGTGCAGCGGAACCTAACACGAGACCCTTTACTCTAAACCTAACCATGCGAAGCTATGTAGCGCTAAGCTAACAACGTAACTTTGAACGTAGGAGGTAGAGGAGCGGGTGCAAGTGAGAGCTCTTTCATGGTAACATTTATAACACAATTCCTCCTCTGGCTGCAGTTTCTGTTGTTTTCTAAAAGACGGGGAGAGGTGCACTCAATCTGGGAATACGCCAGCAATTTAAACAATGGCATCATTTTATTGACTTGTTTACATTTCTTTCTAGTGACAGAAGAATCTAAATCTGTGGTTCTCAAACTGGGGTTCCTGGACCCCTGGGGGTCCAGGAGTCAGTGCTTGGGGGTCAGCCAAATTTATTTATTTATTTTATTTATAAGCATGTAGATGTTTAACAACCTATTTAAATACACCAAAATGCAGGAAGTCACATCTACTTTATTCAAAATTTTCTGTCTTGAATGAAAAATACCCCGTGTTTAAATGTGTAAAAATTATAGTAACACGATTAATGAACAGGGCTTAATATTTATTACACAAATATTTCCATTGCATTAAAGAGACAAATTGAAGAAAATTATTAAGTACACATGAGGGTTATGAGGGGGGCCCCTGAAACTTTTTCTCAAAATATGTGCCACTTACAGATGCAGTAAATTAATGAATAATATCCAGTAAATGTTAAATATTTTACTTTATGACATTTCTTTGAGTTTTATCAGGCAAATGCTGGGCGGTAAAGATGTGAAAAACATAGATTTTGGAGTTTTACATACGTAATACTATTTTTAATTTTTGTGTTTACAACAAACTTGCTTTTAGCAGCTCAGTTCTCACTTTCCTCCCTAAAATAAGTTTTATAAGCAGAAAAGTTGAGAGAAAAGTTGAGGAGTAATAAAAAGTAATAGATTGACCCTATTTTTACCTTTTGATAATAATGACTAGTATCACAAAACTTCTCCTTTTGGTAAAAGGAGGCAGTCATTTAGTCATGTGGCATCTTTAAAGTATAAATTTGGCTTTCAGTCAATTTCCCTAAAATGATGAATTGTGGGTAAATTAAAAAAGGTGTACTGTATTTTAGATGCTTATTTCCACCTAAAACATCCAAAATCCCCCTATAAAATAACTACAAGTCAGATAATTGTAATAAAATCAAAACATCTCTTTACTTTTGTTCCCATATACATATAATTTTGTTCCCATATACATATAATTGCAGATATGGGATGACTATACCTCTAGTTTTTGATGGGTTGAGCTGATCAGTCTTCCATCTACTTCTAGCAAACATGGATTCATGCAGGTGTATGAGCTAAATATACTAATTCACGTTACATACTGTATGTTGCATCCAAATCTTCACACTAACCGTTTCTTCTCCTGACCGTTAGGATTTGTGGTTTGGTCATCTAACACTTTACTTGGTGAGGATAAAAAGGACCTTAAGGATGACTAAGAACCTTGTTTTCATCCTGCTCTACTGGCATCCAGATATATACAGGGATGTGTACATTTTACAGGATCTGAGGCGTCTAATTTAGTCCCGTCTATGTGTTTACAGCTGTGGAGGAGAGGACAGTAAAATCTGTGTTCACAGCCACCCACAGGAAAGTTACAGTAGTGGAGGAGGGGCTGGTTTTTTTAAGTGCTTTCTGACTCCAGGCGTGTGGGAGTGGGGGAGAGCTCCACTTTCTTTTAATCAGCTTCAAAGCTGTTTTCACGCAAGCAAAAAAAATTAAACATCTTAATTAGCACTGGCTTATCAGAATGGCTGAGTCTGTATTCATTAAGGTTCGTCTGCTCTCACAGAACCATATCATCATAAACAATGAAGCAGAAATCCAGTATAGTTTTGGATGTATTGGTATAATAAGCCAAACTCTTGGTATTTATTCATTTATCTGCTTTGGACAGAAGCAGAAAGTTCAGTGTTCCTTCTGACTTTAGTCAAGTTGGGAACAGACTGAGAAGGAGTGAGCTCTCTGATGTTCATCACTAAAATGTTGCTCAAAGAAACCGAGTCAACAAACGAGTCCAACTGATAAAAAAAACCCTAAACCTTTCTGTTTGTTGTAGCTCGTCTCAACGACACCAGGTTGCCTTGGGAGATTTTAGGCTTGATCGTTTGTTTGGTCAGTTCATCACCACAGCAGTGGCCGTTTGTGTGACTAAGTGTTTTTAATGTGGAAATGAAACAACATAAATAGAGTCAGCTAGACTGCAGATGGAGGCTTGATGAGGAGATATGTGGTGGTATTTTCACTAGATGCAGCGGCGTGACCCTCAGTCACTCGGTTGTATTCAGCAGGTGTAAATGTAGACTGAAACCAGAAACATTTAACAACTTGAAGCTTTAGGAGCAGCTAAAAGTCTCAGGAATGTGATCTGAACAGGGGAAGATATTTCTTTAACTTAGTAGATCATCATATCTCTATACTGTATTCTTCACATTAGCCACTTATTCATGTACAAACTCTTCTTTTACCATTTCAGACGGTCCTAAAAGGCCTCTCAATAAAGCAAGTCTTAAAGCATTAGTTCAAATATTTCTAAACAAGATTCTTTAGAACAGGACCATTCAACTGACGGCATATTAGTGCTTAGTGTATGTTTAGTTGGTGTTTTTCTTAGTTCACATCTTAGATCTTAGTAATGTTTTATCTTACA
>JARVLU010001073.1:17855440-17868028 GCA_031762415.1 Simpsonichthys santanae | reverse complement strand
ACACACATATTTTTTTAAAGCTTTTCTGGACTTCCATACACTTGCATCAAAACATACGTGTCAACAGCTTGTGTTAAAATCTGCCATAATCTCACTTTTCCTCCTTTTAAGTGAAACATATTTTCTTTCATGTGAACGTTATTAGATTTGTGTATAGCTTTTAAGCTAAACATTATCTCCTGACAAGTCTTCACATCTATTTTCACACAGCCCAAACCAACAAACATTTTGAGTAATTAAACTTGTGATTTCAACTAAAAGCAGAACTTCTACTCATCCCTAATAACGAGCACAGTTGTACAAGATTGTATTTTTGTCATTTTACTTTCTATCTTCAGATACAGTATTTCTAATATATTTGTGCTAAGATTATGTATATGTTCTAAAAGGCTTCTGCCACATGATCTAACGTAAGACACTGATTTTTGTTGTTTTTCTGTGTTGCTGTTTCTGTGCATGTTCTGTATTTTGCATTCGATTCAGAAGCATATAGATGACGGTTTGCCTCTTTCCTAAACTGCTGTGCCTGCTGTGATTCCAGACTACTAGTCAGATTTATTTTCCTTGTTAAAAAAAAAAAAGTATTGAAACTTTGGGATCATGATCAGATTATTGCTCGATATTGGTGTGTATCAAATTGTATGTGTAAAGAGTAAGCTATCCTCTAACACTCTTCTATTTGTCCGTACCTTTGTATGTGGTGCTGTCATCTAAGGCACAGATTTAACTCAAAAACACAGGGTTTACTGTTTACGTACATACCGTACCTGATAAAAGGGAAAACTGCAATCAACATGCTCTTTTGTAGAATATTTTTCCAAGATGTCAGTATTGTGTCTAACACATCTGTAGCCTGAGCTGATGAAGAATCGTGCATTAAGTTCAAAACTAGCAGCTCTTTGTATTAGATTTTCTCAGCTGCAGTAGCTTGAGTATTATTGTTTTTTTCTTTCTGTGCTTAATGCCAAATACTGTACTGTGCACCTTTAACGTGGAGGAACAATTTTTTAATTTCTTTCAAATAACCTTAAATTTCTATTGTGCCCCGAGTGCATGCAATGTTTTTTTTTCCTTGATATTTCTATAACTGCGTTCTTGATTTTGTGCACTATTGAAAAATAAAAATACAAACAAAACCAAACTAGAACCTCAGACGCCCGTTTTACTCGTTTGGCTTTTTTTTGCAGGGACGCCGTGCAGCAGTCCAACCAGCCGCTGACCTGTAAAATTTAACCAAAAGCTGCATTCACCCTGTGCAGCGTGTACGGTACATTTAAAGCTGGTCGGACGAGGTTTGCATTCAGGTTTGCGAGAGGAAAGTGGAAGTGTCTGAGTAGCGCTCCAGCCTTGAGGCAGAGGTATAAATAAAGTCACAGTGCAGCTGCAGTCTTGAAGCATTCATCCTGCCGCCGTGCACAAAGCCCATGGATACTCAGCTGACCTAAAAAGAAAAGAGACACAATCTTGCCACAGATCCAGGAAACACATTGACCTTCTCACAGTTTCCTCTTAAAACCATTTGTTAACATAACAGCCAGACATGCACTTATATACAAAGTTTGGTGAATGAATTGCTGTTCCCTGTTGGCTGTTTACATCGAGAAGACAGCTTACATATATTCCTTCAAGGTAAGAAGCGCCTCATCAAAAAGGCATGATCTGGTCCAATGCAAATGTATGTTGGTGATATATAAAGAGAAGAAAACCTGAAGACACTGCACCTTGTGCTTATTTGATGTGTGGCAGAATCTTGCTTTGATGCTTTATCCCGATTTGCACAACTTCCTTCAAATGTGGCTTTAATGCTCTCCACTTCCCCTAAGCTCAGCAAGCAAGCGCTCGTTTGTAGCCACCAGGGATCTGCAGCATAAACACAGACGGCAAATCATATAAACAACCAACAAGGCGCATGATTTAGATGCAGGTTAGCATCACTGTACTCAGTGTGGATGTGTATGTGTAGGAATCCTGAGTCAGCACTGAGACGGGTGGATCTTCTTACCTGTGGCTTTCTTGGAGCATGTTTGACAGCTCCTGGACTTTTTCAGCCTCTTGCACTTTCATCTTCAGGCATCCGATCTCTTTTCTCAGCTCCTCCACTTCTGTCTGAGCCTCTGTGGATGATCAAACAAACAAATATAGTTAGTAATTAAAGACAGCTGAATGGTCCACTCGTGTGTGTCAGCAGCTGCATCTACCTCGGATCTGAGCAATGGGTGAAATCTTCGTCATGGACTTGAGATGTTGGCGTTCCAACTTGAGGAGTTGTTTTTGCAGAGCGACGTTTTCCTCCAGGACAATCCTGAGCTGTTCATTAAGTTTGCCCTGCGTTCAATTCAGCACAACAACGAACACTGAACTTTTATCGTTTCTTTTCTTCTTCTTTTTATTTGTTTGAAGGAAACTCACCGCCTCTCTTTGAGCTTCCTCCAGCTGAGCAGAGAGGTTTCGGATTTGAGTTTTGTGTTCTTCCTCTCGTGCAGCCACTTGAAAACCGAGTGCTTCAACATCCCGTCTTAAGGTCCTGACCTCCGCCTCCCGGCTGGAAATGTCGCTCTCCATCATGGAGAGGATCTGGACAGCCTGAGCTAGAGCCAAAAATAGACGAGATGGGAAAGTTTCATCATTTTAGCATCTCAAAATCAGATTCCACATTCCCCAAACAAAAGTCCAACTCACACAGGAAGCTGTTGTTTTGATGCAGAGATCGCTCCCCCCTCCAGTGTTTGTCCACCAGATCGAGGAGCATCTCCAGGGGTTTCCGATAACTGCCCTGAGAAGAGAATTCAAAGATGCTCTAATCCGACATCAGAGCCGTCTTAAATAAACTATTTATGATCCAGATTGAAAATCAGTAACAGAATAAAAAAAGTTGCCAACAACCTTTTTATACTTTTCAGCTTGCTGCTGCTGGTTGGTTCCCGTGTCTGCTTTCTTGAAGCTCAGCCTCGCAGGATGCAATATGGGATTAGACGGGTCTGAGAGACTCAGACCAGGATGAAGTGGACTGGGAGGCCGGATGTTAATGAATGAAGAGACATGACGGTGACTTTGATCTAGAAAAATTGTGCAAATCCAAATTCACTAGCGTCTCATTAAAAGGAAATTTTGACAGTAGAGGATTTTCTAAAACTTAAAGGGCCAGTTAATTATACTTACCAGGATTTGGTGTAAAATACCCCTTGGCCTTGTGTTTAGTTTGTTTGAGGTCTTTTTGCTTTCCAGGCATGGTTCTGTACTTCTCAAACACAGGGCCAAAAGACACTTTTGGTCTTTCAGCCATTTTAGGTAAAGTAGAGCTTTTAGTACGAGGTAGTTCATTCATCAGTGGCCCCTCTGAATCAGTCTGATCTGGAAAGAAAAAAAAAAAAAAAAAAAAAAACCCACAAAAGTACAATTATATACAGTACCGGTACTGTAAATGTTTTTTGCCTTTATGATGATGGTAAAAATGAAAACCTGGTTTCTGTCGCCCTCTAGTGGTAGTGCAATGCTTTTCTCACATGGTCCAACTCCGTCACAATTATGAATTAATGCAGTTTTAACAATCTGATTAAATATTTCAGTTTTTAGTTTTCATATAGAGAACTGAGTTTTTTTTATTACAATGTAACAATGATTTTAAACGTTTCAGTCAAAAAATGTATTTTTATTTTTGGCAAAGTATCAACTACTTCACTCCCTGCCTATTACCGGTAACAATCCATACATTTTTTACACACATAAGAGTTTTTAAAAAGGATACTGTACAAACTTACAGTTTTTAGAGGAGGGATACCTGAGGATGGATTTGGCTGAGTCCTAGACATGAGAGTTAAAATTTAATTATTTAAAAATAATAGTAGTGTTTTGCACACAGGAGGGGTAATCACCTGTTTTGGAGTTGAACTCCGCGGTTCTGTAAAATATTTTGTATCTTTCCTTTTAGAGTCTAAAAGAAAACAGAGTTCAAGAGAATTTCAATGCATTTTCTGGAGAAACAATGTCAGCTGCTGTGATTGTCTTGTTCCATTTGAATATCTTACCTCTTGCTTTCTTGTGAAACGAGTTAAAGATGGTTTTGTTTCCATCACTATGATCAGTCTCAACAAGGTTTAAAACGATATCGCCGCTGTCAGAAGAGAAAGCCTCGTTGGTCAAACATCTAACTGCGGTCAAACTGTGATTACAGCTTCTGGCAATTAAAAATCAAAAATACAACCAGAGCAGGACTAAAATCACTTCTGGAAATGAGTTCTTGTTTTCTCTCAGGTGGCTTGTGTTAACAGCACCAACGTCATCATTTTTATCTAATATAACTTTGAGTGCATTTTACTGAAAGTCTTCTGACAGAAACAAGCAGCCCATTTAATTGTACAGTAATGACCTTCTACTGCTGCAGACTGAAAAGCTAAAGAGAAACAGATATTTTGCTGTACATGTATTTGTAAAGAACGTTATGAGCTTAAAAGCATAAATGGTGAGGATTTCCAATTTCGAAAACAAAGTACCCTATTCTTTCAGAATTATAAGGCCACGCACATCATTTCCTGATCATTAAAACTTGATTATCCTGGTCCTTTTAAATCTCAATGTTGACTCATTTAGGATAAGATATTAACACATTTGTGTTCTCTTTCTTTATGTAGCTTTAACAACAAATGTCCCATGTTGGTAAAGTATTCAAATTATGTCCAAAAAGAAAAACTATAATTAAAATAACCACTATAATTCATGAATGTGGCAATTTTTGAAGCAAATAAAACAAACTCCCCATAAATCTTTGAAAACTTTCCTAATAAACATCAGAATGATTTGAAATGGTAAAACACAGCTGTAAGCTTATAAGATTTAGTTTCTTAACAAGAAAAATATGAGTATACTGTATCTGCCTTGTTGGTTGATTATGATTAGTTAAAATTAAAAATAAAATAAGTTAGTTTCAGTTTAGGAATGCAGCTTTGATTTAACTGATTTAACTCGTGTCAAAAGAATATCTTACTCAAAAATGTTTCCCAAGTAGATTTTACCTTCCTCTCACACATTTGCAGAGCTTTCCCAAAAACTGTGCGTGTGAAATGACATGTAACACATTAATCTTCTTTAAACAAATTTCAGTTTTTAAATGCAAAGTGACACACAATGTAAATCTGGTCCTTGAATCTTTAGCTGATGCTTCCATCAAACTGTACCTTGGATCTTCAGCCAGGCTCAGAGAGGAACTGTGCTGCAGAGCAGGAAGTTCAGAGAACTGCAGTACTGCAGCTTTACGTTCTGTGGCTCGGACCGAGCTGTTATCTGAAAAAGCAACAAAGAGGATCCATTTAATCATTCTGAATCTCTGAGCCGATGTGAGCTCAGTGTGGACGAGTTGAGCAACATCTTACCCAGTTTTCTCAGGCTGGGCATGGCATGCACCAGATAGGAGCGATAGTATAAGCAGCTTTTGGTCAAAGGGTTGAGTCTGAGGTCCAGCTCTCGTAGAACCGGGAGCTCAAACAGCACTTTCACCTCTTCTAGTGAAGGTATGCAGTTATAGTAGAGGATCAACCTCTCCAGCATCTTCAAATGTTGAACTCCCTGGAAAGGAACAGCTCACCTTTAGGCAAGAATTAAACCTTTATAGCCCTGAACATAAGCGTGGGAAGGTGTTATTCAGGTTACAATTATATTTTTTCAGTGTATTTGATAAACACAAATGTTTGTTGTAGAAATCAACAAGACAAAAACTATAGAAAACTGGAAACTCTGAATCAACTGATGCCATTGTCTGATATGTCCATTGGGTACAATTTAACAGCTGTACAAACAAACACTGCAGGTAGGAAATGTTTGATGAATGAAAAAGACGGAATATAATAAGATAAAGCACAGCTTAATAACATAATAACAATGAATGATGATAACAAACCTCCACAGAAACGAGAGCATTGTAGGACAGATCCAGAGATTTAAGACGGACAAAATTATTCAAGGCATTTCCGAGATGTCTTATTTTCTCCTCACAGGTCCCCGGAATGCTCAGCGTCCGAATATTGCCTGTTTATAAACGAATTAACAATGAAGAGAAAATATTAATACAGGTCACGGCTGATGGATGCTACCTGTGTTAGCTCTGATTAGCTTCTCTGTTGATGTTGACACCCGAGCTGATTGATTTTTCTATTTTTCTAGCAACAAAACACAAATTTATCTCCTGAAAATTAACAATTACTTTCTTTGATTCTAAACATCGTTTTCTGTTCAATAAACTTACCGAGAGAAGGATGTTTCAAGTGTAATCTTTCGCGTATCCATTGCTCCGTTAGTGTTGTCAAACACAACGCCGCCATACTTTTCGAACTTTTGATACAGTTAGGTACTGTCGGAAAAAAGAAACTTCTTCACTGCAGCCTACATGAAGCAAAAATGACTTGAACAACAAACTAAATATATAATTAGGTAAATAAATTATATATTTCAAATTGTTGCAGTTGGAATAAAATCAAATACTATAATCAAACAACAAAAATTTAACAACAAATGAAATAGTAAACGGTAAGTCTCATAAAATACAGTATACTGGTTTACAAGGCCTTCATCAATGGAGTTTTGCATTGTACGAGCAACATTGAAAGCCACTGTTTGAGCATGCGCAGAACGCACTGTCGGGTTTGTCACGTGTGAAAACAATCAAACTACTGTTTTGGTAGCTTGCTAATTCTTGCTCTTGTTTAACCTCGTATTGTGTATTTTTTATAAACGATTCGGTGCCCAACAATCAGAAAAGTGAAGCAGGAATGAAACGCGTTAATTTAAACTTTCTTTGACGCTGGTAGGGACCCTTTAGAATCCGTCCAGTCCAGGACTTGACTAGACCCGTGTTGTCGTTTTCAGGGATCCATGGCGTTCTGTGTGACCGAGTGGGTCACAACTTGTTCCAACATCATCTTGTGTGCCTCGGCACTGCACGCTTCGAACAAGCTTTTTAAGGTAGGCAATATTTCATACAACTGTTTAGAGTGTTTAGCTATTTTTCTCACGTCATTCGGGCATGTTTTTTTTAATTAGTTGAGAAATAATACATTGATAACTAGATAACCTATATTTAATGCAATGTGAATTAATTTGCTGAAGCTAAATGTGACAGAACAGAAGAAAGGCCAGTGAGAAGTTAATCATAGTAAAATGTTTGATAAATCTACTAATTAAAATGACAGTTTAACATAAAAATTAACAGAATGTAGCCAAAAACTAAAAGTAGGAAAAAACTACAGTAATTGACACTAGCCTAATGCTAGCATAAGTTAGCAAAATGCTAGCTGAAAACAGCTAAAAGTATCAAATAGCTTGCTAGAAGTGAAACTTTGCAAAAGTCTAGCTAAAAGCTAAAAGTAATAAAAACACTTGCTAAAACTACTTTCTTCAGCAGCTCCCTTCTTTAGAGGTCACCACAGCGAGCTCACATGAAATATTTGGAAAGTGTTTTCACCGGATGCCCTTCCTGACTCAACCTGGGCTTGAACCCGCAACCTCAGGATTACAAGACTGCAGCACTAGATACGAGCTGCCGTAATCTGACAATGCATGCTAAAACTGCAGGTAGCAAAAGGACATCTCAAAGCCAAAAGTAGCAGAAGAGTAACTGAAGGACTAAAAGTGGCAAAAGGCTAGCTTGAAAAGGCTAGCTAAAAATACAAAATTGCTTGCTCAAACTTAAAGTAGCAAATGGACAGCTTAAAGCTAAAAGTAGCTAGAAGCTTGCTAAAAGAATCAAAACAGTAGCTAAGAACTAAAAGTAGCTTAAGAGGAAGAAAATAGAGCAACTTCATTGAAGCAGATTTTAGGGAGAACACATTTTTAATATTTGTAATTGTAGTTAAATATTTTGAAAAGTTTAAAAGTGATCAAGACCAAAAGTCATAGCACCCATCATCTGAATGAGCTGAACGTTTTGATACTGCAGTAGCTAAATTAGCACAAAGTGAACAGAAGTAGTTGGATAAGATTTGAGGAGAAACTGAGAAACAATGCTGTGAATCCTGAATGCTGATTCAGCGTTCACTCATTAAGGATTCAGTAAATCTAAACACTTTTTTTTTTCACCAATACTCGCTGTACATGTTGTTTTTTTGGTGATGTTTTTTAACACATTTTGTTAATTACTAGAAATGTAAGATGTGTGCAGGTGTTTTTCATGGTTGCCATGTTTGGATTTTGGACTAAATCCGCCATAGTCAAAAATAAAGCTGCTCCTTCTATATTGAACTCTCTTTCAGGACCACAGGGCCCCTTCAGTCGGCTTCTTCCTGCTCGGCCTCTCTGCACTGCTTTCCATCCTCCCTACTGTCAGCTCGTCCCTTCAGAGAGATGTAGAGTGGGCCGGGGAGGTTCTGGCCACGGCTCTGGTTTCCTTTGACTTCCTGTGGCTCAGTCGGGACCACAACACGGCCCGTATCCTCCTGTGTGGCTCCTTCCTGCTGCTCGGATTCTCAGACTGGCTCTCAACAGATGCGCTGGCCCTTATGACCCGCTGTCTCAGCCTCTCCTCTCTGTCCTGCTGCCTGATCGTGTGCCTGTTTGCTGGGAATGCCTTAGGGGCCGTGGGCGGCGTGGCCCTCAGCCTTCCATTACTCGTGGGACCGAGAGTTGAAACACACACTTTTGCTCCTCTGATTCCTCCAGATGCTACAGAAGGACCCTTAAAATGGCTTCTTAAAGGGTTGTTGTCAGTCGGCTGTTGGGTTTTAACACAAGCTCTCCACAAGTTTCTTCTGGATATTACTGACTGATGTAAACTCAGACATTTAAACCAGTAATAATCATGTTGTTGCACAGATTACCATATTTTCCGCTGTACACGGCGCACTGCCCTATAAGTTGCATTAGTCCATATTTGTCCAATAAAGTGGAAAAATCCATAAATACTGTATGTCACTTCGCCATATACGTCGCGTTTATTACACCTCACCGCTGACGCGTCGCGTGTGTTACACGTCACCGCTGACAACCCAGAAATGTGGGCCGGTGTTGTGCCAAAAATCAATTGGCTGCCAAATACAAGGATTTGTATTGTCATTCACATCACATGTGGTACATGAGGTGGAACAAATCCATGTGCACAGGGTCCCAGTTACATCCAACAAAAACACAAATTGTAAAGCAAAACATTAGTAAGATCCAAGTCATGAACTAAGAATGAGAAAATGAAAAATTTGATGATTGCTCCAAGTGAGCTGGACAAAGGTGGCAGACTATGGCAAGCTGATTGTGTCATTAATAGCCACTTTTACCTACTACATGACACAACAGCATGCCATACAACTCGAGTGCCATCTTGTGGCTGAAAATTGTAGCGTTCAATATTTTCAGTCAGAATGAATTAAAACAGTCATATCTCAGCCGAAAATTGGTTTATAAATATGAGAAAAAACATAAATACGTTGCTTCGGCTTATAAGTCACAGAGCAGCAAATTATGCAAAAATTGTGACTTAAAGGCCGAAAAATACGGTATGTGGATTATTGATGGTTAAGGAAGATCAAATTCTTAACTCAGCAAAGGTCTAAAGTAAAGTGTGTTAGTTGCAATTTGACCCATTTCCAACATGTTATAAATAAACAAGCTCATAAATCTGGGATTTTCTTTGCTGTTCCTTTGAATTAGATATGTTCTAGGAATTGTAAATGAATGTGAACCATCACATTCGATCAAAATACTCACATTTTCAGATTACTGCTTTTTTAAGGTGCACGATCTACATTGTATTTTTTTTTTTTTTTTTTTTTTTGCATATTAAATATTTCTTGAGATATCTGAGAGGCTAAAGCACATTTCTGCTAGGTGCAGAGAAAGTAGCAATTATTTGATGCTCTTCTGCTCTAAATCGTTAGCTGTTAGTACAGATCATTCTTCAGGAATATATCTTAGACATTTCCTTCAAGGGACCCACTCATAATGTATTTATTCATCATCATATTTTGACTTAATCCAAAACCTGGTGATTTAATCCTCGGTTCGATGCGATTGGTCACATTATGGCAACCTGGACATGTCATGTTTGTGTCTTAGACTTGAAACTTTTTTTTTTTTTTTTTGGTTCATATATTTAAAAAACTAACTGGATAACAAATGCTTTACTTATCATTTGACAATAAGAATGCATCACAAGATAGTTTGATATTTGAATCTTTTCATCAACCAGGAATTTGCCAGTGCGAGGGCGGGATTTAAGTATTATTTCCAAGTATGGCATTCATCTGGATTTCTTTTTACAACTGAACTCTGAAGTGTCCCTGTGAAAAACATCTACAGTGCTCAAAGCTCCTGGTGTGACGTCTTATCTCATCGTCACTTTTGCCTTGGATGTTCAATGCTGGTTCCTGGAACATTTTCTTCTTTAAAACTTAACCTAGATGTAAATAGTGAAGCTTGATGATGATGATGTCACTTAGTGAACATGTATGCATTAGAAAAGATCTTAATGAATATATCAAACCTCAGTTTTTTGTTTCAAAATATGAACGTTTTTCACTAGAGCGAAACGTGTCAACTGCATCTAATAAATAAAACTAAACCAAATGTTTAACGAAGGAAAACATGTATTTTCACTTGGATTACTGAGCCATGTTAGTGTTCAAATATCCAAATGTTTACGTTGTTTTCTGATTGTCCTGAGTAGCTGATTAACTGTAGATCTCTTAATTGTCCGTTACTTTCAGCATCCTCTTCATCATCGCCTCCTTCACTCTGTCTGTCCCTGTGAGCACTGCAGCGGATTAGGAGACCGTACTGAGCATGCTCCGTGGAGAGAGGGAGCTTGTGGACGGAGAACAGAGGAGAAGAGAAGCAGCTGCAGGGATGCTTTCTCAGCTCGGAGAACAAGAGTTGCAGGGGAGCGGTTGAGACGGCCGGTAAAGATGGAGCGTGACGTAGGGAATCAGAAGGCTGTAGAGACCGACTGTCGTAAGCAAAAAGGAGGGAGCATTTGATGAGGTACAGAAGATGAGGATCCCTGAAGGGTTGGAGTAATTGGAAATAAAAAGTGTGAAGTCCTGTTGCATCACAAAAGATTTTCTCGTGCATTTTTTTAATGCGTTTGGACGATAATGAAAATAATTTTCCTGCTTCTGTGTTTTAAAGGCTCCTGCAATCTGGATTAATTTGTCGTTTTCAGGGCCTTTCAGACGGCGTGGAGATGTACGCCTTCTATTCTCTGTTAGTCTACATCTTCTACACTGTCTTCAAAAAGGAGGAGGAGGAGGGAGCCTTGGAGGGTGCATGTGGAGCTTTCCCAAGCGTGCGTCTCGTCTTATCATTTCCGTAACAATAATAATAACAATACATTTGTTTATTTATTTACTGGAAACATAAACTGAACTATAGGCAGCTCTGAAAAAGAAAATGTTTTTATTGTGTGAACTGGTGCACATGTCTGTGTTTGCATTGTGTATTTCTTTTGTTTGTTTGTGTGTGTGTTTGTGTTTGTTTGTTATTGTCTGACCCTCAAATGTGATGCTGTGCTCAGGAACCAGGGCCTGTTTCCATGGAAACAGGGAGCAGGAGGAGAGATGGCCACACCCCCAAAGTGGGTAAAAAAGCTTGTGCTCAGTTTAGTGAATCAAGTGAGTTCATAGAAATGATTTCTATAATTTGATGAAACAGTTGTTGCGTGCAGTCGTTTATTTAGTGTTTCATGTGGGGGTGGGGTTATCTAGGCAGCAGCAGTGACGGTGATGAACTGAGCGATGAAGATGAGGATGACCCCTCGGACATCGCTGCTTGCACTCCTCTGGCTGCCTTTTTGTCTTTCAAGCAGGAAGCTGAGAAGAGCAGAGCCTCTCAAGTCAAGCTGGAACCGACAGGAAAGGTAAAAAAACAAAAAAAAAACATGTGTTTCACTTCCGACTCATAAATGTATCCATTTTTCTCTGCCAGTAAACTTTGCGTGTGTGTTTCTGTGCCACACAGCTGGCAGACTCCCCCTTGGTGGCAGTCATGTCCCACTTGCTGACTTTCCTGGAACAGTACTCCCACTTTCAGCAGCTGCAGCAGCAGGCAGACCAGTACCGGGTCCAGCTGAAGAGGCACCGCGTGCAGCACCGGCGTCAGATGAAGGCGTTGCGGGCCTCCTACCGACGGCGCCTTCGAGACAAGAACAGCATCATAAGTGACCTGGAGGAGACCATCGGCCAGCAACAGAGCCCCAGCCCACTGAGTGAAGGTGAGGCAGAGGTGGAGGAGAGGAGGTGAAGGATAAAATCAACATTTGTTGCCAAACCAATGTGTTGCCCCTAAATCTCAAATGCAGGGACACGTTTGCATTGAGTGTGTTTTTGCGAGGTTGTAGATTCTGCTGCTGCTTCGTATCTTCGTCCTGCTGCAGAGCTCGTGAGCTTGAGCGTTGGACCCGACGTTCTCCTTCTGTATTTTGTGGTAAAGAGGAGAATTTGTGGTTCCATCAATTACAGCAAGACATTCTGGTCCCAAAGCAGCCTCAGACCATCACGCTACCACCACCGTGTTTGACTGCTGGCCTGGTGTTCTTTGTCTGAAATGCTAGCCATTAGTTTTAGTCGCACCGGGACGCACAACTTCCAGAAAGTTCCACTTCCCTCTGTCATTCCACCC
>JARVLU010001073.1:17819618-17834571 GCA_031762415.1 Simpsonichthys santanae | reverse complement strand
TTTTTCATTCAACCTTTATTTAGGCAGGTTAATCTCATTGAGCCTCGAGGACTCATTTACAAGAGAGACCTGGATTGTTATTGTTCTGTTGTGTATCTGCACTGTGTATTACAGTTTTGCACTTTGTGTTCTGTTGCACCGTGATCCTGGAGAAACGCTGTTTTGAATCAATATGTACTTGTACAATGCTGAAATGACGATAAACCTCTGACCCAGACTTCACTCAAAGCTAATGTTAGCTCGGCAAAATTAGCATGTACAGAAAAGGAACAACAATTTTAACAAATATAACACAAGTAATCGTTTATCTTAAATATTAGAAAATCACATTAAAACCACCATATAAGCTTCTTCTGAACTTGCTTTAAAGGGTTACAGGACAATAACTTGGTCCATCTTTATGCTGAAGTTAGCTGCAAGCTAATTCTGTTAGCGTTACGTCACTGACAGGTTATCAAATACTGTAGTGCGTTAAGTTGATCAGAAACTAAACTCTGTCAGGAATTAAACTTACGTGAAGTTTCTTATCTCTCAGTGCTTTTAGTCTTTCCTTTCTCTTCAGAGCCTGCTCTTGAAGCGACCCAGAACTTTGCTCCATGTTTTTCTCCACACGTGACTCGATTCCTTCTGAAATCGATTCACCGACCTAGTCGAGGAGAACGTTTGCCGAGCGCATCGATCGTGTGACCTTAAACTCGTGTGAAAATATTTTTTATTCATCGGTCAAACCTGCGCAGTTTGACATTTGTTTTGTCTACGAATAAGTAGAAAAATATCAAAATAATACATTTCAAACAATATAACTTACACGTATGAATTATTGCTCATTACTTTAAAAAGATGGATGCAGTCAAATTCTGTTTATGACTTTAAGTCGTTTCCTTGGTTATAGCTGCCTCAAACTGCACTGTGGCCATCTTTGTGTGTGTAAATGTAAACACTGTTGTCTTTTGGGTTATGAATCTAGAAATGTGGCCATGTTAGCTAACATGATATCTAACGTAGTAGCCAATAAAAAAAACAAATAACAATGAATACAGAATTTTAATTAATTAATTAATTAATTAATTAATTAATTAATTAATTCGAACAGACAAAAAAGTAAAAGCAAAGAAAGAACAGGTAATAAAAAGTAAAACGAAGAAAGAAAAACAATATAATAATAATAAGACAAATCATGCCAAATGACATGCAATATTTACACAATTTGTTCGAAAAGGAGCAGGTAGAAGATAAAGATCTTATGATTTCCTGCCCCTGTCATATACATCAATATACAATCTTTTTTTTTAATGTCCAGAGGACAAGACTTAACATTTTTAGAGAAATCATTTTAGTCTCTCCATGCCAAATAAACCTTAAAATAGTCCAAAATTAAACGATGCTTAAACCTCACAATCTCATCTTTGAATGTACACAATTTTTATAAAACGTACACATTATTAATATCAACAATAGCATTTCTGGTCTTTGAGACACCAATCCTATACAACACATTTTTTCAATAAGCTCATTTTTATACTTTTTTTTTTTAAGCTGGTTTATATTTGTACATTGTTTGAGTTCATCATTTAATCAATTTCATAAATTTGCCCAATAGATTAGATAACAGCCAAATAAAAAATATGTCTTGATTATCTGTTTAATGAGACATGCAAGTCCAGAGATGAACACGCTTTATTTTGTTTCGTGTAGTATTAAAAAAGAAACATTTTATTTAAATTATTGATGACAAAAAATGTACAAGCACAGACAAAAACTCTGAAGCGAGAAGCAGCGAAAATAAATCACCAAATTCAATATAGCCAGCAGGGCCATAAACTAACATTACTTGTTTTTTTTGTTGTTGTTGTTGTTTTTTTTGTTTTTTTTTTTTTTTTTTTTTTTTTTTTTTTTAAATAATACTGTAATAGTAATTCACAAAACTGCATTGGCACTGTAAAATGATTGTATGGACAGCTTTAAGGCTCTATGCAAAATACTGAATTTGTAACATGCTGTTGCCTTTTAATAACGGGCACGTTTTTTTCTCAGTTGAACACTTACACATTTTACACTTTACTGTATAAGGGCCTGATCTTGCGCTGCTGCCATGACTACCGTAGTGTCTCTGTGCTGTCCTTCAGTCCAGCCCTTTCTAGCCACTGGTCTGGTAGGATTTGTTTATTTCCACTTCCTCAATCTGCTGGTGGTACATGTAGAGGCTTATCTTTCCATGATGGCGCCTCTTGTTCCTCTTCTTCCACATTGGGTTTCACCTGCTGCCTGACACACTCATCAGGGACTTTCCTCCTGATGCCTCTTAGGATCTTAGTTGTTTCATCCTGTAGTGACTCGGGCGCTCACTAGTCCTCTGCCTCCTCCTCTGCCTTCGTCCTTTCTCTGTATAGTCTCATGCTGCTGGACTTGGGGTGAAACCTTCCATCCATTGTGAGGAACTTTGGAGTCTTGATGTCAGTGGCTTCTAACTCCTTTGGCCAGGTTATTATACCAGCTGGGTATCTGATGATATACATCACATGCACGCACATGTGCGTTTTTGTTTCAGGTTACCTTGTAGGGAACAATTTAAAAAAATCATGCACTGTGGGAACCAATGGGGACTAAAGCCAGATCTCCATGAGAATAAGTCTGGTTGGGGGGTTAGGGGTTAGGTTTAGGAGTAAGGTCTGAATTGCAGATGGGTTAGGGTTAGGTACTCGTAATGGTTTGGTTTAAGGTAAGGGTCAATGTTAGGTTATATAAAACGAATGGAAGTCAATGCAAAGTCCCCAAAAAATGTATTTACAAGAACGCACACATACGTAAATACATAAATACATACATACATTACTATAGGTTCTTGTTTGGTGTTTATTAGTTTGGATGAATAAAGTTTGAAGAGACAAGATATATTTGTAATATAACGATTTGAGCATGCATCAGGGTATAACGATTTCTTCTTTTAATAAACAGGGGCCTTAGTACCACGCGGAAGAACAACACAGTCAGAACAACACAGTCAGGCACTACTTTTCCATGACACTCACTGGCTTGGTCACTCTGGTGAGGTGGCATCTCATCCTTCAATCAGCATTTGTTGCAAGTCTGTTTGTGTTTGTCACACTGGAATGAACAGATTCCCCAGTTGTTCAGTGGGGTTGAGCTCAGGGCTGCAGGCAGGCCATTTGATCCTCACTGCTCTTTAATAATGGAGATAGACTCTAATAAACCCCACTCTGTGGGGGCGAGCACTGTCACCTTAGAGGTCTGCAAGCATTAGGACCAAAAGAGCCATTTCTGCCCCTTCGTTCACTAAATTAAATGTGTCCAGAGCCGCAAAACCTGCTACAGTTATTGTCAACTGGTGGCCCATGGGCCACTTGAAGTTTGTTAGAGGGGGCTTTTCTAGTCAGGCGTGAAATTATTAAACTAAAATCATCTAATGATTAACATTTATTGATATTTTTACATTTTGAGACAACTGGATTCCATCCATCCAACCATCCATCCATCCATCCATTATCTTTACTCGCTTTTTCCTTTTTGGGTTGCAGGGGGTCGCTGGTGTCCATTTCCCGGTCCCAAATCTATCACAGAAGACTGGATTCTTGTAACGAACAAAGATATTAGTTTGCCATTTAAAAGAAAAACTACATGAACTGTGCTGGCTTATGGGGCCAAGATGGTGTAGAGGCAGGACAGCCGGCTTGGGACTCAAAAAGTCCCAGGCTCGATCCCCGGTCACTACATACCTTGTGGTGTCTCTGGGCAGCACACCTCACCAAATTGCCCCCTGGGCGCCTTCAAAAGCTGCCCACTGCACCACCTGGTGTTGGATGGGTTAAATGCAGAGACTAATTTCATCAGTGTATGGAAACATAGAGCTGATGACATTGTGTGACATTATTATTATATTATGTTTTTTTATTTGTTTGTTTGTTTTTATTGTGGACTAATTGAGTACAGTCTCATACTTTGACAAAATAAAGCATAAAGTTAAAGGGCATATAATTTACTCTGTGTATTAGTACTAGTATCCACATATTTGCAAAGGAAATGACAGGGAAACAGCTAAAACTAGTAATTTTTTGTTGTGGGTATAACATCCTAAAAAATTTCAGTTTTTTGTCAGTTTTGATCAAAGCTTGAGAGAGCCGCTTTAGAGGAACCATTAGAGCCACATGTGGCTCCAGAGCCGCAGATTGCAGATCCCTCTCTGTCCCAGACTGTGGTTGAAATGGGGGACTTGCCACTGGTTGCAGAATGTTTTGGGCATTAATTAGCATTGAAGATTTGGCAGGTGGACGCAACCCACATCCTCAAATCTGCTGAACCCACACACGACCTGACGTGGCAGCATTTAAAAGCAAACAAGCAGGTTTTGTAACAGGACACGATTTATTGCCAACAAGCTTATAGAAAGAAAGACAACAAACAGTTAACCAAACAGAATGAGCTCACTACTGTTTGGGGCTAAGCTGTGGAGTTGCGACAGTTTATTTTGGTGCGCGTGTCTCTTTAAGGGATCAGCCTACCTGTGGGAGCGTGACACCACAGAGTCAACTTCTCGTGTCTGCTCTTCTTCTTCACACTAGTTGACGATCGCTCGGGTCCTGCCCGTCCTCAGTCGTCTCACACACATTACCCAGGAGGGGGGTGGATACATGGCATCAGTCGCCTCCGCGGGACCTCTCCCCAGCAGGAGTGGCTGCAGCTGAACGCGTGCACAACGCGCTGCTCCCCCTCGCGCGCTCCATCAGCTCCGACGCTCATCCACCTTCTGTTGTTTCCAGCACAACTTGCGGAGACTCCCTCGATTGGATTTGTGTGCGGCTTTGCAGGAATGGTTCACCCGAGGAGCGGATCGTCTCCTCCTGCCGCCTCCTCCTCCTCCTCCTCCTGCAGCAGCGGCGGACAACTTTAGCAAGAAGCGGCTTTTTTTAATGGTTTTATAAGGAGAAACAAACATGAGCGGCCACAGAGGAGGTGGAGGAATGGCTTCGAAAGAAAGGCTGTACGAGCTGTGGATGTTGTATTACACAAAGGTGAGCGCGTGGAGTGCGGAAGAGGAGTGGGGTACACCTGTTGTTGTTTCAGTAGCCTCTGACCTTTACTTGGACCAGATGGTATCAACCACTGTGCGTTTATTAATAGCATGTTTATGAGGAAGTCATAGTTTTGAACATGTGTATCAAACATTTCAGTCTGCTGTGTTCAAACCACATGAGCTCAGACCGTGCTCTTCTCATTTCTGAGCCCTTTTTCACCTTTTTATGATCAGTTTGGACTCTAGTTTCAAAAATGAGTCCGTGTGTGTACCTGCGCGAGCTACAGGTGTTTCTCAAGCTACTTCCTGTTCCTGTTCCCACCTCTCTGTCATTTCAAGCGTGCGCTGTCTCTCTGGAACGTCGTGAGGCGTTTGTTTCACTTTAATGTTGCAGCTTCTGTGGAGTTCTTCTGCAGAACCCTGATCTGTGTTTTATGTTTCTGGCTCACATTTTGAATGAGAAGCATAATGATGATGGGAGCCTGCTCTCAAATGTTGCCCCCTAAGGGTCTAACTGCAGAAAAGTGTATATTATTATGAGGATTTTTTTTTTTTTTTTTTTTTTTAGCCACTACTCTTTTGGAGTTTGAGTTTTAAGAGGTGAAGTTGTAAGATTTGGAGCAAGTTTTTTTTTTTTTTAATATACAGTATAAATACTCCACTTTGCGCAATGCACTTGCCCCACAGCATGATGCTGCTGCCACCATGCTTCACAGATGGTGCAGGGTTCTTATGAATCCTTGCCATGTTTGACCCCAAATATATAAATAAATAAAACTATACGTTTTTTTCCTCCAGGATGCATTCGGTTTGTCTACAGGGGGCAAATTTCTGTTGATCTTAAAGGCGTGAGTTTTGAAGCAGGGGCTACTTTTTTTTCTAGTCAAGTTCAAGTTGTGTTTATTTGTCATATGCAAGGTTAACTCAAGGTCAACACAAGGTTGACAGTACAATGAAATGCTTAGGATGAGAAGAGCTGATTTGACACTCTAAAAAAATGTCAAAGAACAACCAACCAAGAAAAACTAAAAACATGCAATAAGAGTACCCAAAAAAGTACCAAAAAGTGAAAAAGTAATTATGTATAATATTTACAACGTCCTAAAGGAAGATAGTAAACAACATAATGGTGCAGTGGGATGAATATTGATGAAGTATTTCAAAGTAATAATATAAGCTGAAATGCACATAATATATATATATGTGTGTGTGTGTGTGTATGTATTGAACATAACTAACATATGCTACACAGGTTGTGTGACAGGCTATTGCACAGATAGTGACATTGAGATTGAATTATGATGTAAGGTAGATAGAAACTGTGTCATACATGATACAGGCCTGGTATTAGCCTAGATACAGTCGGGACCCTTTGGGTCCACAGCGATGTAAAAACTATCAGGGGACAGGGACTCCAGTATTCCAACAGCTTCCAGTTCATGGCAGGCTTGAGTCTTGGTGCTTCCTGGTTTGTTTAAGCTTGAGTGTTCTCACCAATTTCCTTTCTTCTGACAGAGATGGTCAGTGCAAGACAAATCCTTTTTATTAACTCTGGCAAAGAGAAATTAACAGCTGCAGTCAATCATGATCACTAATAGAAGTATAAGCATTTGGTCTTGTCAAGTTAGAAGACAGACCCTTCAGCACTTACTAAAAGATTTCGTGAGGCGTTTGTATAATTTTGTGTAGAGATGCACGATAATATCAGCGTGGTATCTGTATCAGTGTCGGATGATATTAGCGATGAAGTTAAATATAAGACATTCCATCAAAATAACTCGCCGATATAAAAGACGCTGTTAATACTGTATATCTGTTTTTGAATGACAACCCAGTGACAAGGACGCCTGCAGCGCCAGCACAACGTTATGACGTCACCCACGCTGTTGCGTTTAGATTTGTGAAAATGTACACATTTGTACTGTTCAAGCGTTGTCATTGTGTTAGAGAGAGTAAATGTCATGAATAAATTGGAAATTAAACATAATCCAAGTTGAAGTGTTGCGTCATTTTCATCCCCTTTTTTGACATCTGCATTTGGCAGCAGGCCAAAATGGCAAAGACCATGCAGAATAATGTAGTTTAATTTCACAGCAGATAAATGTATGTAGTCCCTGTGAGTAGACCTAGGGGAAAAAAATCTGTATTGGTATTGGTTATCAGCCAAATAAGTTTTAACATATCGGCATATTCAATATCGGCCAAAAATCCAACGTGTGTCCCTAATTTTGTGTAATAATTTCAGTGCTGAGTAGAGAAAAATCCACTATCAATTCAAACTTGTACAATCAATTCTATTTTGTTCCATTTTAAGGAGGAGGAGCAGTTCAAATATATTATTTAAAACCCAGAACTATTGACATGCATGCACGATGATGTATGTAAACTTTTGACTGCAACTGTAAGGTATGGATTACAGTCAATTTTCAGCAAATGCTTATCGCATGTGCTATCACACAGAACGTGTCTTCTGAAAGGGAACAAAGAGAAAAAATTGGCAGAGACTAAATAATAAATTATTTACTGTCTGAAATCTGTTTCCATGCCTGAGGATAAACTTTTTTTCCCCCTAAGTCTGATTGTGCAAAAAGCTCTCTGCTTGATAATCATTTTAACATCGCAGCCAATATAAAAAAAAAAACTAGTCTTCAGAATTACAGCTCTAATCCCTCAAAAGTTGGGGCATTAATTAAAATAAAATCAGAACACAGTGATTTGCAAATCTCATAAGCTTGAACGTCTTCACAATGGAACATAATAAAAATAAGAATGGGTAGTTTGGAGATGTTTGGACAGGGTCATGAAGCATCCCCCCTTGTTTTAGTTAGAGCCTGGACTGAGGAGAGCAGCGACTGGAGGTTTCTAAGGTGAATGTCACCCTGTTCTTATCTCAAAGCTCTTCAACAGTCCTGGGTCTTTTTGCTGTATTGGATGCAGGGATGTTTATACTGTCTTGATGAAATATGCAAGGCCTTCCCTTAAAAAGACGTCTTCTGTATGGGAGCCTACAACTAAGTCTATAACTTGTATTTTTTTTTTCCTTTTTGCATTTATGGTGCATTTCTAGATGTGTAAGCAGCCTACTCCACTAATGCACCCCTATACCATCAGAGAGGCATGCTTTTAAACTGTATGCTGATAACAGACAAGATGACCCCCTTACTCTCTAGTACAGAGGCATAACTTCCATGGTTTCCAAACAGAATCTTACATTTACTCAGAACAGTTTCCCACCTTTGCTTTCAGTTCATTTACATCAATTTTGGGTCAGAGAAGATGGCGCCATTTCTGGGTCTTGTCCATATATGGCTTCTTTTTTTTTCTTCTTCTTCTTTTTTTTACCATCATCTGTGGATGATAGTGAACTATGTTGTCAGACAAACTGAACCAGTGTGGTGATGTCCAGAACAGAACTAGACCTGGTTTTAACGCAGTACAGCCTGAAGGCCCAAAGATCCCTGGAACTGACTTCCAGCCTCCTCCTCCATCCCGCCTCCTCCTTCCAGCCTTGTCCTACAAGCTCAAAGATTTCTCCAGATTCTTGAAATCTTTGGATGAAATTGTAATCTTTAGATGACAGGATACAGTATTTGAAGTCTTCCCAGTTTTTCATTGAGGTAGCTTCTGAATTGTTCTACTAGGTTTAGATGTTTTTTGCAAACTGGTTATCTTCTGTCCACATGACCTGTTGCCAGATAACCCAACTGGTTGCAAAATGCTCCTCCAGCTGTTTTTTTATTTGCACAGTTTATTTTTTACAGCCTTTTGTCGCCCTTGTCCTACAGTTTTTCAAACGTTTTTGCCATCAAAGAAAAACAGTGACGTTATTTTTTCTAGAAAATTGTAAAATTTCCAATGTTTACTACGTCCCACTGTGAATAAAATGCAGTTTATGAGATTCACAAGACATTGAATTCTGCTTTTATTTACATTTTACCCATCTCAGCTTTTTCAGAATCGGGGTTACGTCGTATTAATGCAAACCGCGAGGACATTTGCAAGAGAATCAGTCAGAAACGGAAAACTTTCGACTGCAGCACGCTCTAAATGCATCACCAGCAGGAGTTTGAAGTGGACGTCTTGCATCATCTTTTATTATCAGTCGTTCCAGAGGAAGTTCTGTTTTAATCTTCTCTGGTACTTCTCATCTGGGTTGCTGCTGCGTGTAATACTAGATTTATTCAACCGTTCTGGCTGTGCACAAAAATACATCAAGTTGTTGATGCTGCTGTCCCAGTCGACAGAAAGATGTCATGACGAGTGTGTGAGGAGTAGTTTAGCATCTCCACTTCCTCATTAAGCTGCGCTCTCTCATTATTTCCAGTCGCCCTCAGTGAACTAAGCTTCCAGTAACCTTTTTATCTGCGTCAAAAAGACACTTCTCTGAACACAGTGAATGATAACAGAGGACTTAGTGACTCATAAGAACACAACAAGGCTAGAAAGGCACCAATCCCCTGCCTCTCCTTTAAACGCCACAGTGTTTTTCTTTGTTAGCGCTTTTGTTATTTGCCTGTTGGTTTGGTTGGCGCAGACAGTCAGTCATTTTTCATCCGGACCCATCCCATTTCAGACTTGCCAGTCCCATCCCTCTGTTGGTCAGACAAAATAGGAACATATTGGCTCTTGTAAATGAGTCAACCTGAACGGTAAATCTGAGCTCTGTGCAGCCTTTCTGCTGTGAACAAGCTCAGTTAAACCCTTTGAGTCTCCAGACTTCTGCTTTTAAAACTATTTTTAATGTTTTTTTTTTTTTTTTTTTTTTTTGCAGACCTTCTGTATATTAACATGTAATCATCCACGTCTGTGCTCCTGACAATACTTCACAGCACATCCACCTTAGTAGCCGTCATTTTAGATTTTTCAATAACAAGAACTACTTGTGCAGGCTTGTCGTGGATGAAAGAGCTCTGCTTCCTTCGATTGTGGAAGAAATCACACACACCCGACTTTCTAGATCAGAGACTTCTGTGAATTGTTCAAAAGATACTGGGATGGTGAACAATTATTATTAAACTGCCTCACAAATGGGCAACAAATAAATATTTAGCATTCCTTGAAGGAATACGTATAAGCTGCCACCTCCCTTATGTGGAAAATATAACCTTCAGAATAATGTAATTGGTCATCGCCTGCTGAAATTTAATAAAACAATACCAAAAAAAAACCAAAAAACTTTCAATACAAAAACAAGGATTAATACAATACAACTTTATTTATAAAGCACTTTACAAACAACGCCGTTGGTCAAAGTGCTGTACACTGCTAACACATAAAAGCAAGCATAAAAACTATAAAATCAATTGAAACTGTAAAAGTAATGAACAGTTAAAATCATAAAAATGGCAAATGGTGAAGAACAATAAATGCTCAGAGTACATGTTATGAATAACTCTCAGCTACTACCTCATCAAATTTTTTGCTCAATATCTGTAAATCTGTCTGACGCAGCAATTTTTGTTTCAACTCCAAAAAAATTGAATGTTTCATCAAAATATATCCAGTGGTTCATTAGTTATTTTGCTAACAGACGTGCAGGGTTGACTCGAGCAGTTAATGCAAAAGCTTTAAGCAAAGAATCTCATACAGTTTGTAGCATGAGCATGCATTATGAATGACTCTCAGCTACTACCACACCAAAGTTTAGCACAGTATCTGCAAAAATAACCGAACTTTAGCCATTTTCATTTTTATTTACATCCTCTTTGTGTGTATCTTACTAAGCGGCCATAAAAGTTAAAACCGTTGCAAATCCAACAGTTATTTTCTGAATGTTTCATTTGAAAACATTCAGTGGTTCAAGAGAGATTTTGGTGACAGACGCTTATTAATTAGTTTGTTTGTCTTGTTCTTTGTGTGGATACACACGAACCCTCATTAATATTCTCAGGTTTCCTGACTGCAGTAGATAATTAAATAACTCAGAGGGCAACATGGACATGCAATGTTTACTCAAGTGGTTCTTGGTTCTTCTCTGGATTCAGCAGCTGGGTGCTAAACCAATCTGTGCTCCTTGTTAACAGACCTTCATACCATCGACGCACGTGTCTTTCATCTGGTTTGGTTAAAACCAGCCGCACTGGATCTGACAAGGTTGATTCAGGTCCTCTGGACGGATTCTTCAACAAAGACGAATCCGTCCAGAGGACCTGACTCAACCTTGTCAGATGCATCTACCTGGATTGTTGAGCATTACTGGAGTTATTCCAGCTTCTCATTTCTCTGGAAGTTCTTTGGCTCACAATTTAATCACGATCGACATAACCTGTCTGGTCATGTCTGCAGAAAAATGAAAAAGATTTTTAAAAATGTGACTGGTGTAAGGGAACGTTGACGGGGTTTGAGTGGTTTGGGGATTCCTCCTTTGCTTTTTAAAACTGAAAGTAAAGATGATTTTCCCTCCTAGTCATACATTTATTATTTTTGTTAATTGACCTAGAACAAATAATTTAACTATTAGGGCTGCACAATATTTCATAAACATATTGGTTTTGCAATATCAATAGAAAGAATGACTTGGACCCCTGATGCCTGAAATTGATTTAAAAGACCTGAAAATAAAGATTGATCCCAACTGATATCCTTATCGTTGATATCCATCCATCCAAATATCTTTACTCGCTTCTTCCTTTTTGGGTCGGTCACTTGTGCCCATGTCCAGCTATCACTGTCCATCACAGGGACACATAGAGACAAATGAGGCAAACAACCATTCACTCTCTCACTCACACCTAGAAACAATTTAGAGTTACCAATCAGTCTAACATGCATGTTTTTTGCTCTGTGGGAGGAAACCGGAGTACCAGAAAAAAACCTACACATGCACTGAGAGAACATGCAGAGTCCACCCAGAATGGCCTCCAGCCGGGATTTGAACTGGGGCGACCTACTCTCTGAGAGGCAGCAGCTCTACCAACTGCGCCACTGTGCTGCCCCTTATCATTGACAATGAAAGTTAAAATAACAACACCAGGGATTTCATTATTACTGAAAGGTGAAGAAGAGCGATAATGTGCTGGTGAAGATTCTCAGTCGTCCAGGACATGATAAAGTCAAAGAAAGGTTCAATACAGAACAACTGGACTTTATTTGTTGCATGAAAACGTTTCGATCCTCATCCGAGGAGCTTTTTCAATTCAATGAAGCAGATTTGGGAGTGAAGCTTTTTAAAAGCTAAACACGCACACACGTACCCACACACCCCACACACCCACACACATAACACACACACACACGCACGCACCCATACACCCAACACACACACACACACACACACAACATATGTAAATTGACAAATCCCACCTCACACCTTAAAAAAAAAACAGTGGTTCCTCGCACCTTAACCGAAAGTGTTTGTTAAAAGACTTTGTTCTCTAATTCACAGACAGAGCTCCTCTGTCGATTAGAGCGATAATGTTTTTTTGCATGCACATCGACAACTATATTTTTATAATCCTGACTTCATATGTATCTTTATACAACAATTTAAATCAATATGATCATACACTTAACTGTGGAGGATCATAGGTCATAACTAATCCTGATTTGCTCTTATTGGTTATTGTTTATATTTTATTCGTTAAACAATATAATTAACAAACTAATAATATTAATTAATAAATCATAATTTAATGAATGTGTACTTCTTCAAAACACTTTAATAGCAGTCAGTTTTATTGACATTAAATAGAGCGAAATGACTCCAGTAGAAAAACCAAGACTGACTCTTCCAGATGTTATGAATGAAGACGAAATAAGCGTCACGATTAAAGATTAGGTGTTGATGCAGAAGAGTTCAGGCTGGCAGAAAACCGGTAGTCTTGCTGTGATCCATAGCTCGAGGGACTAATTAAGGCCTTTAAGAGTAAGAGTCAGACCACGGAGAGAACTGGACTGCCACTCATCCACACAGCTGTGGAACCAGCCCCCTCAGACTGCAGCAAGAACACAACAGACGACTCAAGTGTGGAAGAACATCAGTGCCAAAAACACAGGACTTTTCACGAGACTTTGACCAAAGCAACACGCATGTAACGTGTATCAACACGGTAAATTCTTAAGCATAATTTTTTTAAAATTGTGATTAACGAGTTGCTTGTCTTTTAAATTTTCACCAGTGTATGTCCCTTCTGGTCAACTGCACTTCCTGGTTTGTGTCACGTCTCTTCTCATTGGCTGAGCAGATCCTGAGCTAAACCAACCGTCCATCCATCCATTCATTCATTTATGCTGGTGAAGATTCTCAGTCATCCAGGACATGATAAAATCAGAAAACATTCAATACACAAACAACTGGACTTTATTTGTAACAGAAGACGTTTCGCTCTTCATCCGAGGAGCTTTCTCAACTCAAAGAGCAGAGTTTGGGGATCAGGTTTTAAACCTGCTCTTTGAATTGAGAAAGCTTCTCGGATGAAGAGTGAAACGTCTTCTGTTACAAATAAAGTCCAGTTGTTTTTGGATTGAATGTTTTTTTATTTCATTCATTTATCCATTTATTCAATCATTCATTATTTTTAATTGCTTCTTTCTTTTTGAGTCATGGGGGTCACAGGTTAATAAATTCAGCAGTCACTGTGCGAGAGGCAGGGTGTACCTTGGACAGGTCACAAGTCCATCACAGAGCCCAAAAGATGGGGCACCTCTTTAATTACCAGATAAATGCTACAAAAATAACTCTGATAAAGATCTATTCAGTGAAAGTGGGTGTTCTTTTTATATTTTATAAACAAATCTACCAAAAGATTCCAATCAGGAGAATAGAGTAAATAGAAATATGCTTTGTTGATGCCGTGAGTGAGCAGAGTTTTTGGTAGGCATTTAAATGCAGGCAACAATTTTTATCAACAATTTGTGATATTTACGTAATATTTACACGTGAAAATTTGACGCGTGTTTAACCCGTACTATCATGTTCTGAGTTGTTTGCTGAACCCAGGGTGCAGATAGACTCGGGATGGATTGATTGATTGATTGATGACTCAAAGGTAAAAATAAAGAGAACTTATCAACAAAAACTCCAAACAAATGTTGACGACGCAGCAAAACTTACAAAAGGACCAATAGAATGGGGAGACACGGAGGAAACAGAGCGTGATGGCCAGGAAGCACAATCCACAGACAATGGAGTGACAAACTGACATGGTTTTAAAGATACACTTACTATGGACAATGACATACACCTGTAACAGGTGACAGTGGGAGGAGCAGGAGCTGACTAAATGTAGAGGAAAACACTAGGAGGACTGAACAGATGACACAAGTTAAACACAAAGATCTGAAAACACAACACAGGGAATAAAAATAAACTGAATTACTAACAGAAAACACAGACTATGACACGTACTCCACGTGTTGTTTACAAGTCGGTTTCCGTACTTCTTTACTCATGCTGCTCTGAAACCAGAACCCTTATTGTGTGTGTTGGTCTCACTTACTCATGCCTTGACACATGTGAGTTTAATGCACTTAGGGATTTACCAGCAGCACCAGAGTCCTGTGATCAAGTCCCAGCCCCGCCCCCACCCACCCTCCCGTGAACCACGGCCCCCTGTGTTTACCAACAGAGCTGCCAACCAGGAAAATCAAAGTGCTCTTTGCTTTCGCTTGTGCAGGAAGATGGAGCAAAGCAGAATGCCAAGCAGGACGGAGCTGCACAGCTGCTTGGTCCTGGGCTAAGACAACGGAGATCAATGACGTGCTTTGTGAGGCCTAGCTCCTCATAGGTGTTTGTCAATTTTAGTTTTAATTCTGGCTTTGCCACATTTATCCTTTAATATATATTTTAGTCAAGTATTGCCGCTTTGGTTAATGCTGGGTGGGGACAAGTTGAGAGAGCTGCCATGATTCAAGGATGCAGGGATTCAAGGTTATTTATTTGTCATAGCCACCACATGTGGTACATGTTTTTTTTTTTTTTTTTTT
>JARVLU010001073.1:17800993-17813471 GCA_031762415.1 Simpsonichthys santanae | reverse complement strand
TTATACACTTTTTACACAGCTTGTGCATCATAACAAAAAGAAAGTCTTCTTTGCCACTGAGGGCTGTAGAGCTTAGGGCAGGTCTGTTCAACTGGTGGCCCGTGGGCCAAATCAGGCCCGCAGATGAGCTCAGCTCGGTCCACCAATGGGTTCATTTTAAATAAAACTCGAGTTTAAGCTATAAAACAAAATTATTTAATGACAATAACTGCTGGATGTCCAGCCCCTGTGTAATTTAGTTGAATCGCCCTGGTTTAGAGTTTTCTCTCAACCCCCTCCCCCCAGAGTTCAAAGTGCACACATCCAGACTCACATGACGTCCATTGTTTCAGAATTTTCTCCTCAACCTTGAAGGAATTTTATGTTTTTTTACTTTTCTGACTGTTAGTCTCCTGTCGCTCTCAGATCTTTTTTCAGTACGACATACTTTTTGTCACAAGTGACTGAGGCTTACATTCTTGTATGCTTTCCTGTCTGCCTGTCTTACTAGGTGTGCTGTCAGAACATGAGAGACATAGGTGTGCAGTTACCATGGTAACCCTGATGAACCACTGGCAGCATTTTCAACCTCTTATGTTCATTTTGATGCATTCACTTTTTATACTATTTGTACATAAAATTCAACCTTGGTTCAGTTTCAATCATTACAAAACTAAGACCTAAGCTTCTTTTTGACGACTTATATTTAAGAAGCACAAGCTTGTTGCTGCTGTGGGAAGTTTTTTTTTTCCCCCCCTCTCCGCTCACAGTTCTCGGTGCACCCAGAAGGGGAAGGGGTGTTTGCAGAGGAGGCCGAGGGCGAAGGAAGCGCGCCTCACTTAAGGCGACATGCAACTTCCTAGTTGCTCGCTTGATGCTTGGAGTCAGGAGGCGGTCGAGTCGAGCGCAGGCGAGGGATGCGTGGCTGCTGCCTGCCGTGATCTACGCTGAAGGTTCACCTGAGACCGGGTTTGTAAGAACCTGGCAACCTGGCTCAGACAATGAGAGATGGACTGGCACATAACTCCGTGCCAGTTGGTAAGACTCGTTGTGCTCAAATGTTCGAGGGGACGGTCTTTGCTCCGTTTTTTTGTCCACTCCGTCTGAGATGGTCGCAGGAGCTGTAACAGGTAGCGCCGTCATGCAGGTTAGATCAGAAGGTTTTTGTCCAGCTGAACAAATGGGGATTAAATCACTTGTTTACTCGCTGGTTTAGGGGGAAATACCAGCAGAATGCGACGTGCTCCTTGTGTTATTTGTGAGCTCACGCCTTCCTCCTCACAGACTCCTGCTGACGAGCTTCTGTCTCAGTAATCTGCCACAGCGCTCAGCTGCCATTGTTGTACGTCAGGGAACTTTTCTCGTGTTGTTTTCCTCTTTGAAACAAGGAGCTGTTGAGTCACTGAAGAGGCGTCAGCTCCGTGTCACACAGTAAATGAAGTATTTGGTGACAGCGAGTTCAGAGTTTGTTTTGTGACCTGCTGCTTGGAGGGAAGAGCGGCAGGATATGTTGCACTGCAGAGGCTGATTGAAGCCACGATAACAATCGAATGTAAACATCCTCGTCTCACGTGGCTCAAGACAAAAAGACACAAATAAGGGAGTGTAGGAGACGGCGTCCGTATTAAAGAGTCGTTGCAGACTTTTCTGTGCATTCCGATAAAATGACTACTTGTATTCTCTGCTGAAAAAGGAACAAATTGGCTCATGCGTTCCTTTCTCTGCATCTCTTTGCAACATCCTGTTACAAAAACAGGTCAAAAGGTTTCATCTTGTCAGCCGCAGCGTGCCACATTTAAACACTCAATCTGACAAGTGAACACGCCGCAAGATATTGATTTTTTTTTTTTTTTACCCACTATTTGCCAACTCTGAGCGTTTGCCTGTGGGGTGTAATGCGTCGTCTCACAGGTTGTTGTTTGTTTCCTCTCTGCAGAAAGACGTCAGCTACCTGCAGCAGTGGCTTGAGGCTTTCGTGGCCTCCTTTGAGAGGCTCATCGATGTGCAATCACTGGAGCCTCGGAGGTGGGGGATGCATTTTGCACAGACTGAGCCTAAGTGTGCGTGATTTACCTCCCTCTCCTGTCTTCCAGGTTGGAGGAGGGCGGCTCCGAGGTGCCCCTGCTCCCCAGGGAGGTGCTGGTGTTCCTCAGCACCCAGCTATGGCACAGCGCGCTCCACCTCTCCAGCTCCACGGAGCATAACGGCAGCACCCCCCAACCGCTGCTCCTCATCAAGTTCTTTATTATCATCTGCAGGTGAGCCCGTCACGCCCGCGTTCTTCACCGTTAGGCTTCATTTATGGTTCACACTACTGCAGGAATTAAAGTATTTATGATGTTTATTGGGTCACCGTGGAGAGGACAGCTGTCTTATGATGATGTCAGAGTTTAAGATATTTTTAAAAATGTCCTTTTTAAATTAATTGGCTCCTTGGTGATTTTTAACAATTTTTTTCCAAGCAAAATAAAAATAAAAAAAAACTAAACAAATAATAACATTTACTTTATAACACCAATCAATTATCCAATGATATTTAGGGCTTTAATCACATTTACTGTATTTTTGGACTACAAGGCACACTTTAAATCCTTGAATATTCTCAAAAATTGACAGTGAGCCTTATAATCCAGTGATCCTTATGTATTAATTCTGGTTGTGCTTAATGACCTCAAATTGATTTTATGTGGTACACGGCACTCAAAAATCTGTCATATTAATGCGCCTTATAATCTGGTGTGCCTTATAGTCCAAAAAATATGGTAACTTAAAGTAACACAAAGACAATATGTGACAATTGTGAATCAGTTTATTTTGATTTACAGTAGCTCCTTGATTATCATGGGAGTTATGTTCCACACACACCTGCTGGCAAGCAGCACTCAGATTGACTGAGGAGGCTGGAAGTAGTTCTGGTCCGGTTCTGACTGGTTCTCAACATTCACTGAGCGCCAAAGTCACTATGAATAAGGACCAAACTTTGTAGTCAGGTTCGGATTGGATCAAAACTTTCCCTCCATTTCGGCAGAAAGCAGCGGCCGGAAGCACTGTTGGCTTCTGGGTAGTGTAGTTTTTTTTTTGACTGGTGATACAGGGCTTATTGGGAAAAAACTACAAAATGGTGGCACTGTCCAAAGTATTTTTTTCGTTAACTTTTTATCTCGTACCATCCCAATCACATGTGCCATATTAAAGTTAACAATCATTGAAAAACTGCGAAAGAGCGAGTCCACGGAAGTCGAACTGTGAAGTTGTGAGAGACTACTGTATTCAAAGTATTTGTGGTTTTTGTTGTTGTTGTTGTTGTTGTTTTTAACTAAAAGGCTGTAACATTTTCAAAAAGTAAAAAAAAAAAAAAAAAAAGATGGAATGTATCACAACTAGTGATACCAAGACATATTACTGGTAATTTTTATTTATTTATTTATTTATTTATTTATTTATTTATTTATTTATTTATTTATTTATTTATTTTTTCAGTAGATTTGCTAAAAGGGAAGGATTTTAGGTTGCACTTTTGAATTAAAAATGTTAAAAGTTTCTAAGAGTATAGAAAAAATTCTAAAATTTCCACATTTATTACTGTATTCAAAAACACAAGTTAATTCTTTGTCCTGCATAACAATAAAATATTAAATGACTACTAAATACAAATAAATTGTTAAATGCTAACAAGTAATTAAAGTTTTTATGTAAGAGACTTAAAATGGTTGTCTCCTTATTTTGATCTAAGCTCACTTAAGATGAGAAATAACATTTCTGTAGTCAGACGTATGTGAAAAGGAGCCAGCCATCAATTTGCTCCAGGTTTAAAAGAAAAGTAATTTCACACTGTGTCAAATCCACCATCAGAGATGGATGCATCAAAATGCCTCCATAACAAAACTCTGCTTATTTTAGACCTTATAATAATTAAAAAAAAGAATAATAAAACAAAAAATAATATAAATTCATTCAACCTTTATTTAGGCAGGTTAATCCCATAATAACTATGTAAAAAATGTTGTCATTCAAAACTGAACAAAATTTAGTTTCATTTCTCCACCTTATTGATATATTTAGAACTGAGCAATGCAGGTGTGGTGTTCACTGTCTAGAAAAATATTGGATTTTTGAGTACAGTAGTCCCTCGTTTCTTGTGGGGCTTTCTGTTCTCAGTCCCCCCACAATAAGTGAAAAACTGCGAAGTAGGAATAGTACAAGTAGTAAGTAGTAGTTTACTTTATATATACAGGTAGTCCTCGACTTAAGGCAACTTGGACTTAAGAATGGGTTTGCGGCGCAGCGTTAGCATACGTTTTACATGTACTGTATTTCCTCGACTTATGGCAAAAAATCCGGACTTACGAACGGGTGCAGCGCCATGTGTAATGAGTTCCGACTACACGAACGGTTTGTAGGTACGGAACCCGTTCGTAAGTTGAGAACTAACTGTATATACAGTATATGTATGTATATATACTCTAAACGCTCTAAATGAGCACAGCATGTCATGATCTCCCTCTCTCTGCCACTGGCTGCACTCTCCCACCTGCCACCGCTGTTGGCCATGCCCACTTCTCAACTGCAGACCAGAAATAATAACATGCTGCAGGAGGAGCTTCTCCTTGTACATGTGTGCTGCACACAGGTGCAGCAGGTGCTAAATAATTTAAAACAATTCATTTTACATTTAAAAAATAATCCATGCCGATTGTGCAGTTCATCCATCAGTCAGCCAGTTGTGTGTCATGTCCACTCTTACTTTGAAAAACTGCGATAGAGCGAGTCTGTGAAAGTAATGAGGAACTACTGCATGTGACTGGTCGATTATGACCAAGACGGGTTCAAACTGAACTGATTCTAACTTGTTCTGTTATCAGGATGATAAAATTCGGTCAAATGTAGTAAAAAAGCATCGTTTTTCCAGAGCTTGCAGTGCAGATTGTGACGTTCCTCCTAAAAGTTCAGAAGTTTCTTGATTATCGTGCGTTTACTGTATTTGTCCTTTCAGCGTGTAAGATGACTGCAGACGTTAGGTTTGTCCTAAAATGATCGTTTTGATTTTCTTGTAGGAACATGGAAAACATCGATCCTGAAAAGACTCCCAGTTTTGTTTTTGAAATCATCAAGCTTCTGAACTTCTGTCTGCAGCAGGTAATATATTTATTGTAGCTCAGCGCTTTGTGACGAGGCTTCCTCAGAGGGTTCAGTCCGTGTTAAACAAAACGGAGACCATGACGGCCTCATCCTGAAGATCTAGTTTGCGCTGAAAGAAAACTGGGTGTGTGGTTGACCTTTTCTGTGAATGCATGTCGCAGGAACGTTAAAGCCGGTGTGTGTGTATGTATGTGTGTGTGCTGAGGATGAATGGGGCTGTGAATATGTGCCTAAACATTTCATTTTTCAGTTGAAGGAGGATGGAGGGCAGCGGTCGTCTCTGCAGCAGGTCGTGCAGTACGGACTCGTGCTCTGCGAGAGTCTCTTTGACCCTTATCAGACGTGGAGGAGACGTCTGGCGGGGTGAGTGTGTGTCGCGCTGCTCTTCACATCGTGTGGGAGGTGGATTCCACTCGTAATCTGACCAGATTATGATGTGAAATTTATCGTCTCGCCCAACCTTCTGTAACATGGAACACCTTGTCTCGGAGACAAACCGGCCTTAGTGGCAGCGTTATTGGTGACTAATGGGAGTGTGGTGACTCAAGGCTTTTGTGTTTCACAGGGAGGAGGTGAGCTTGCTGGAGAGGAACAAGTATAAATTCTCCCCGCTGGCCTTGCCCGAAGAGTTGCCTGCTCTGTTTCATGGTGAGACACTCCCCCCTCAGCTGCTCCAGAAACATCCAAACCTCAGAACATTCCTGCCGCTGTCCTAACATGTACATTTTACTCTTTTTTTCCCCTTATAATAAAACAAGACTAGCATTCCTTGAAAAAAATCCATGTCGACCGCCTCCTTGCGTGCCAAAGTTTTAAATACAAATTTTGCACAATCTATTTATCACTCAAAACATAGTTGGAGAGGACTCTCATCTACTACCACACCAAAATCTACCTCAATATCTGTCGACTTGGCTGAGTTATCTCCATTTTTGTGTTTGCTTAAGCTTGTCAGCTGTGGCAACCCTTTTGAAAGATGTTGACGTCATATTTTAATCAGTTGTAGATCTGCATCCAGTAATTATTTTCTGAGAGTTCCACTCAAAATTATCCAGTGGTTCTTGAGATATTTTGCTAACAGACAGCGTTGACTCCGGAGGTTAAAGTTAAAGTTTTCTACAAAGAATCAAAGTGTGATATTTTAGTGCTTGGAGTATGTGATGAGGATGAAGCTCAGCTACTACCACACTAAAAGTTAGACTCAGTATAGTTGAAGCTGACTGAGCTGTAGGCATGTTTGTACTGTATATGATAATGTTGACTAGCTGTGGCAGCCATCTTCATTTGAATTGACTTTAAAAATCAATCAGTTTTAGATGTGCATCTAAAGAATACTTTCTGAGGGTTTTATGTTAATTTGAGCTTTTTCAGCTAATTCCACAATTTTTGCACAAATGTTAAACCTTTTACAGCCTAATTCTGCAAAAATGTGCTCTCTCCACTTGACCCTGGTAATTTTAGCTTCTTTCAGCTTTTTTAGCTTTTTTCAGCAGTTTTGTTTTTGTCTTGGTTTTATTTTATTTATTTTTTCAGCTTTTTTCAGAGAATTCCCACTTTTTGTGCTAATTTCTACTTCTTTTAGCCTAATTGGGCACAGTTGTGCTCTCTCCTCTTCCTTCTGGTAATTTATGCTTCTTTCTGCCATTTCAGCTACTTTTTGGCTATTTCTTGCTAATTTCAGCTTTGTTTAGTTAATGTACATATTTTTGTGTTCATTTTTGCTTATTTAAACCAAATTCAGCTAATATGTGTTCTTTCTCTTTTTTTTCTGCTAACAGGCTTGTTCTTCCATTTCAGCTACATTTCAGCATGTTTTAAGCTAACTTCAGCTGTTTTTCAGCAAATTCTTCAGCAATAAGCATTTGCGCTACATTTTCACAGGAAATGCAATTTCTCTAGTTTAGATTTGTTATCACTCCATTGTGTTTTTATCTGCTTGACATAATTCAGAACTTTGAACAAATTTATTCACACTTTTTTATTTGTATTTATTTATTTTTGCTTCAGAGTTTTCTGTAATTTTCTTTATTTTCTTGTCAGAAACTAGAAGACCAAATCTGTGTAAAACTAATTGAGGAGCAGCTACAGTCGCTAGATTTATTAAATACATTTTAGTACAACAACAAATATGTGAATTTGCACTAAAGCTGGTTTAAACAATCTCAGCTCATTAAAACAAATGTTTTTTTGACATTTGACTTTTCATTTGTGCATTTCCTGGAGAACTGCAGCTAGGGGCGCCACTAACGATGAATCTCGTATATTCTTTTGACTAATTTATCATATAATTAGAATGTCTTTTAAATGTCTTTTTTTCTCCAAAAATCTAAATCTTTAGCTTTATTTTTTAGAAATGTGTATATTTTTAATAGACAATGTTGGTATTTATTGTGTACAGCAAATTTTAAAAAATAATAATTCTGAAGGATAAAGTACAAAATCTAAGTTTAAAGATAGAAAATATTATTATTTTTTTTTTTTTTTTTTTTTTTTAAATCTCATTACATCCTGAAGTTGGCACAGTAGTCCTTGATTATCACGGGGGTTACGTCCCAAACACACGTGGATAATTGAGCTTCAGGATTATTTGTGACTTTCCTGCCAGTTCTGTGAGCTTAATGAAAAGATCATTACTTCTGACTTTACATTGCAAAACTTTCCCTCCATATCAGGAGAAAACAGTGTCTGGAAGCACTGTTGTCTTCTGGGTAGTGTAGTTTTTTTTTTGGAATGGTGTTACAGTGTAGGTTTATTGAAAGAAAACTACAAAATTGAGGCGCCTGTCTGAAGTTTTATCTTTTATTTTTGTTAACTTTTTATCCCGTATCGTCCCAATCATGTGAGTAATATTAAAGCTGACAATCGATAAAAAACTGCAAAAGAGCGAGTCCGCTGAAGTGTAACCATGAAGTAGTGAGGGACTACTGTATCAGTAAGACTGTTGAGAGAATTATTATTTTTTTTTTTTTACAACAAACACAACATTCAAAATGTCCTCAGGTGGAGGAGTTCAAGTACCAGGGCATCTTGTTCACTGGTGATGATGGGATGGAGTGGGAGGTGGGTGGATCGATGGCTTGGGGCCTCATCCTCAGTAATGAGGGTGTTGCTTCAGTTTGTCATGGTGAAGAAAGAACAGAATTGAAAGGCAAAACTCCCAATTACACAACCCAATTACAGATGAGCTTTAGAAGATACTGTAGATGAATATTTAAAATGTGTTGTATGTTCTTTTAACACTTTATTCTATTCAGTAAACATGAATTATATTAACCACGTAAGAACTGATCTAATTTAAATGTATTTACTGTATTTTGCTATTAGCATTATCAACACGATTACAGTATATGTGTTTAAAATGGCCAAAGGTAGAACAGTTGTTGTGCTGAGACGGTTTCTCCTGCTATGAAACACAAGTTTTGACTCAGAAGAGGAAAAATCTGGAGGGAAAGACTCAACTGTGTGAATCTGATAAACCTTTTTTTCTTGCTGAGCACAGAGGAAACCATTTTTAATGGTGATATCCAGCCATCAGGACGCGTTCTCTCTGCTACAACTAACAAAAAGGACAAAAAAAAAATCAAGATATTTAATTAACATTTTACGTATAATCACATTGATTAAAACAGGAAGACACATCTGTGGGCAGCTGTGGCTTAGTAGTTAGAGCAGTCGTCCTCCAAACACGAGAGTTGGGGGTTCGATTCCACCTGCAGTCACATGCGAAAGTGTCCATGGGGTAAGACACTGAACCCCTAAATGCCTCCGATGTGTGTCCCATCAGTGTAGGAATGTGATGAAGCTCTGATTATTCTTTGTATAGATTGTAGAGTGATGAATGAATGGGTGAATGAGGGCACAGATTGGGATGTAAAGTGCTTTGAGCATCTTGATCAGATAGAAAAGCTCTATATAAGTGCAGTCCATTTACGTCTGCATGCAAATTATGCAAAAAAAAAAAAACTTGGTTCTCTTTATCTGTTCTTTAAATCTCATCAAGATAACTACATGTTTTTAAATATAGGCAGTGTTTTTCTGTTGATGAAATAAAAGTGGCATCTGTTATCTGATGCGTTTTACGTTTTGCCCAACGTTTGATCTAATTCGTCTAAAAGTTGTGCAGTTTGTCAGAATAAATGCAGTAGTTCTAACTCCACATAACCAAGATATGACTAAATGTGTAACCTGGTGTTATTTCCTCATTTTGCAAAAAGATTTGAGAAAACCATCTGCGGCACGGCAGAGTTTATCAACATAGTACGATTTTTGTTTGGAGTCTTGATGATTCTATGAAATTCACTTTTTATTAGAAAAAGAGCTCGACTCAGCTCCTGCATGCAGCAAATCAACACTAGCTTAAAAACAATCAAACAATCAAAACGAACGAGCCAGCACACAGTCACATACTGCTGAAAATCCATGCTGTTGATTATCTCATGCTTCTGAAAATCTCATGCTGCTGATAACCTCATGCTGCTGATTATCTTATTCTTCTGAATATCTTATGCTGCTGATTATCTCATGCTGCTGATTGTCCATGTTACTGATGATCTCATGCTGCTGAATATTTCTTGGTGTTGATTATCTCATGCTGCTGATTATCTCATGCTGCTGATTGTCCATGTTACTGATGAGCTCATGCTGCTGATTATCTCATGCTGCTAATTTTCTCATGCTGCTGATTATCTCATGCTTCTGATTATCTCATGCTGCTGATTGTCTCATTCTTCTGAATATTTCATGCTGCTGATTATCCATGCTGCTGATTATCTTATGTTTCTAATTATCTCGTGCTGCTGATTATCTCATGCTTCAGACTATCTCATGCTTCTGATTATCTCATGCTTCTGATTATCTCGTGCTTCAGACTATCTCATGCTTCTGATTATCTCATGTTTCTGATTATCTCATGCTGCTGATTATCTCATTCTTCTGAATATCTCATGCTGCTGATTATCCATGCTGCTGATTATCTTATGTTTCTAATTATCTCGTGCTGCTGTATTCGTGCACACCCATCTGCTCACCATAGACTCATATTCGGGCTGCTGCTGTTGTTTAGTGTATAGCTTAGATCTTTTAGCGTATTGTTTGGCGTTTGTTTAGTGTACGTCTTCATTTATATCTTAGTTCCTTGTTTCTTTTCACACTTTATATTTTTGCTATTTTTGGGTGTAATTGGGATCCTGAGTACATAATTTCGTTCCACCTCCTGTACCACATGTGATGAATGACAATAAACTTGACTTGAACCTGAACAAAAATTAAACACTTTGTTTATCATGATTCGTTTTGTTCTGCTTGACGTCATGCCTCCCTCCCCCGCCTCGCTCTCCTGATACAGACAGTCTCCAGGAGAGCGAGAAGATCCCAGAGCTCCTCACGCGCCGACTGGTTCACCTCCTGGGGGCTGTGATCAGTGGAGGAAAGGTCTGCTGCCACTTCTCTTCACATCGCCAGCGACCTTCATACAGCAGAGTCACTCTAAAGCTGTCGTGTGTTTTTTCTAGAAAAATGGTCTCCTCTCCATCAGTCCTCAGTCCGTTGAGGACCTGTTCTCTGTTCTGCGTGCGTGGTGCTGTCAGACCTCCTCCGAACCCAAAAGCGCCCTGCTGCCGCGGCTGACGTTACGGTGTCTGACGGCGGTGATCCACCTCCTGCACGCCAGCAGTCCCGCCGAGCGGCAGGTGGAGATCAAGACCATACTGGAGAGTTACTTCCAGCTCCTGAACTGGAACCGTCCGCCCAGCAGCGAGCAGGAGGACAGGCGGAGCTGGGAGGAGAGTCTGGTCTCACTCCAGAGCCAAATGCTAAGTAAGATCACAGGAATACTTTTCTCCTGCTGCCTGTTGCACAGCATTGGTCAAAACTTTGTCAATGACATTATGCTGAGAGTTACTCGTAGACACCGCGTCGACTTTTAAATCTATAAATGTAGCCTCGGAGTACGTTCCTCTTCTCCATTGGCCTCACGTTTTCTGTTTATCCATCTCTGAACCTAAACTTGTGACTTGTAGCCTGCGTTCCCGAGATCCTGGACTGCTCGGACAGACCGGTCCTGCAGGCCGTCTTCCTCAACAACAACTGCTTCGAGCACATCCTCAGACTCATTCAGAACAGCAAGGTCAGACACTCCCGTCCGTCTGAGTGCGTTGCTCTGCTGCCTCTTCCCTGCTGAGCCCTTCTTTACCAGATCAGCCCACCTGTGTCCGTCTGTCACCTTTTTTGTCGTTTGTTCCTGTCATTTCCTCTTTTGGTGGTACCGCTGGTAACTGCTGCTGCTATTCTTGAAAATATCACAGACAGACATGAGTTTTGAAGTTATCCCCCCCCACCCATCACCACCCCCATGTGGCTTTAGAAAACTGTGTCCCGGTGCGGCTGACGAGGAACCATCGTTCCTCTCAACAACCTGATCTGTATTTGTTTTGTCGCACGCTTGTTTGTTTGTGGCTTCATGTTTTTATTTTTATTTTATTTTTTTATATCCTGAAGCTCTTTCAGAGCAACAGGCGTGCACCGGAGCGCGAGGTCGTGTGCGACCTCACCACACATTTACTCACAGATGTCGAAGTGGACCAGGTACATCCCCCCCGCCCCCCACACACATATTATTTGTTGCTACTGGTCTGTGAGCAGGAAACTCAGCCCCCTCTCTGCTTGCGCGACGTTATTTAAACAGGAAGTTGTAGACAGGAAGTCTGGTTTACACTCATTTGTAAATACGACAGGTAGAGCAGACCTGATAACTGACATCAAGGCGGACACGCTTGGTTTTGAATCTGTTCAAACAGCCCAACTCATAAGTCCACTAGCCCACTTGACTGAATTACTGCCATTACAGGCCCAGTTTGTTCCATTTACATGTGTCCATGTACATCACAACAATTACAGGCTGAGTTCCCTGCTGGCAACCCTGGGCAAGAAGGGCATGTTGTGTTTATTACTACGCATGGAAAAGATGTTGTTTGCTGCTGTTTTATTTATTTATTTTTTCTGCTTGTCCGTGTGACTGCTGGTGTTTGTGTAGAAGGTCTCACATCCTGGAGCTGCATGTTGGCTAATTTCCAGCAGTAGCTTGGGATCGCCTCAGTTCTACTTTTTAAATGATTGGTTTTTTTTTTTTTTTTTTTAGTGGTTGGCTTTGTTTTTGCATGCTGGAGCCTATCAATGGTTAACACACGGGGGATTGTTCGGTGGCTGGTGCAGCACTTCACTTTAATTTGATCCTCTTTGCACTTGTGGTTTACTTCTTCCCTGACTTTATAGAGAATCTTTTTTTTTTTTTTTTTTTACAAACCGGATTCCAAAAATGTTGGGACACTAAACAAATTGTGAATAAAAACTGAATGCAACGATG
>JARVLU010001073.1:17766338-17782946 GCA_031762415.1 Simpsonichthys santanae | reverse complement strand
CAAGACACCAAGAGGGATCCCGAGCGCAGAGCCCCCAGGGCCACCCGTACGTGGCGAACCACACACCCACCCCCCCATTCTGAAAAAATAAAGGTACAACATGTAATTAAAAACAGGAGGCAATTTAAATTAAACCTAAGAAATCATGAAAACTGTTCTGCAGACAAATCAAAATTGAGATATTTAGACATTTAGATGAACGGCATCTGGCCTGTTCAATAGCCTGCCTCTCTGATAGTATGGGGGTGCATTAGTGCCTGTGACACACGTCTGGAAAGTGCAGGAACAACATACTGTATATATTACCATTCAGCAGAAAATCCAGTAAAGATGTCCAACAGTTGAGCAGCTACATCAGAAATAAATGAGACATTTTCCTCCATAACATCAGTTCCTCAACTTTTAGACTGTTGTTAAAAGAAGAGGACACATGGTCCAGTCCCAACGATTTTAACATGTGCTGCTGCAGTAAAGATCAACATTACTTTTAATTCCCCCAAATTATGCAATTCCTAAACTTTTAATGTGACTCCTCTAATCTATTGTAGCAAAAATAGATGATACTTGAAAATCCGAACAACCTGTTTTAATTTTACGTCTCGCGTGGTTAAAAACTGGAGGTGCACATTTCAGTTTTCTGCACGAGAGCCTTTAAAACATTTCACAAGTTGTATCTAATAAATTGTGTTGTTGCACATGACTAATAAAAACTTGTTTCTCTGTCCAAAGCGATCCCAGTTTTCACGCTTTGCAATGGAAACTATGGAATCATTCAAGCTCAAACAAATGAACTTTTTTTTTGCTTCTGTAAATGAGATCCTGCTTTAAAAAATATTTAACACTTTTCAAACACTCCTCACACACAGAAGACCTTGCATGCAACTTTAATCAAGATAGACGCGCACACTCTCTCACGTCTCAGTATTAAAGGGACAATTTAGTTTCAATGTTTCCTTGGAGGAAAAGAACAAATCTGCTGTTCTCAGTAAATCTGGTTACCACGGGAAACCGAGGTCACATGTGAGGCATGCCTGTGGAAACCTTTGTTGGTCTTTTGCATTTGTGCCACTCATTTCTCTAAACAGACAGACTTTTTTTGAACGACCTACCTTTGTGACTGCAGTGCAAATACAGGTGCTGCTCATAAAAATAGAATATCATGAAAAAGTTGATTTATTTCAGTAATTCCATTCAAAAAGTGAAACTTGTATATTATATCCATTCATTACACACAGACTGATATACTTCAAGTGTTTATTTATTTTAATGTTGGTGATTATAACTGACAACTAATGAAAACCAAATTCAGTATCTCGGAAAATTAGAATACAGTACTGTATTACTTAAGACCAATTTGAAATAAGGATTTTTAGAAATGTTGGTCAACTGAAAAGTATGAACATGAAAATTATGAGCATATACAGCATCAATACTTAGTTGGGGCTCATTTTGTCTGGATTACTGCAGCAGTGCAGCGGCATGGAGTCGATCAGTCTGTGGCACTGCTCAGGTGTTATGAGAGCCCAGGTTGTTCTGATAGTGGCCTTCAGCTCTTCTGAATTGTTGGGTCTGGTGTATCACATCTTCCTCTTCACAATACTCCATAGATTTTCTATGGGGTTAAGGTCAGGTGAGTTTGCTGGCCAATTAAGAACAGGGATACCATGGTCCTTAAACCAGGTACTGGTAGCTTTGGCACTGTGTGCAGGTGCCAAGTCCTGTTGGAAAATTAAATCTGCACCTCCATAAAGTTGGTCAGCAGCAGGAAGCATGAAGTTCTCTAAAACCTCCTTGTAGATGGTCGTGTTGACATTGGACCTCAGAAAACACAGTGGACCAACACCAGCAGATGACATGGCACCACATAAACCATCAATGACTGTGGAAACTTGACACTGGACCTCCTGCAACATGGATTCTGTGTCTCTCCTCTCTTCATCCAGACTCTGGGATCTTGATTTCCAAAGGAAATAGAAAATTTACTTTTATCAGAGAACATGACTTTGGACCACTCAGCAGAAGTCCAGTCCTTTTTGTCTTTAGCCCAGGCGAGACGCTTCTGACGCCGTCGCTTGTTCGAGAGTGGCTTTCAGAACTGCAAATCAACTTATCTGAAAAACTACTGGAGCAAATGTTTCAAACGGCACCATTTGATCAAGTTTACCATTTTTATGTTTGATGTTACAGAGTGTATATTTAAAGGAATGTTTTCCTCCTTGCAGGCCACATTTCACTGCAGCATGCAATGATAGAATTTTTACGAAACAAATAAAATATAAGCAAATATCAAACAACTGTTTATCTGAAATGTTTTTCTTTGTTTTAGTCTTATATTTCCCCAATACAGTATATAAATTAAATAAATTATCTTCAGTAAATGTTGTATTAAAGGTATTTCTCTTGTCCATCTTCAGCTGTGTGAGATGGCCTTTCTGAAGCTCCACAGCCTCCTCCAGACGGTCCTCTGTCTCAGCTGGGAGGAGGTTTGTTTCCTGCTGGGGAAGCTGGGCGCCCCCTTGTGGCCAGGAGGTGGCATGGACAACACCAACTGCAGCCAGGCTGAGACCTTCTCCCAGCTGGTCCCCATCGTCCGCACGCTCCTCGACCAACACGCTGACCCCGTCATCCTCCAGGACCACCTGCCTAATCTGCCCGTCACCAATGGCAGCACCACCTTCGCAGCGGACCTGAAGGCTTATTGTCAGACGCTGGAGTGGCGGGGCTTTTACCAGCAGAAGGTCTGTGTCTGGGCTCACTCTGTGGAGTTCAAAATATCCATCACATCTGTTATTTTAGGAGGCTACAATCAGTCTGTATGTGTACAGTATTTTCATAATCTTATGTGGACCCTTCACCTCCCAGAGGGGCTGGCTGCAACGTCTAATCTTCAATGAAGCCATGTCTGTTGCAGGTTCTCACTCCCTGAAACGTTCTGGTGTTTTCTGTGTATTTTAGGCAGAGCTCCGTTTATCTTGGAGCTCCAGGCTGAGATGTATTTTGTGAACTGAAGCCAAACAGCCGCACTCTTCCCTCGCTGGGTTTAGCTTCGTCCTTTGACTTGTGTGACAGCGCGCGTTCATAAATCTGTTTTGTTTGGATGACTTCTGTGCACGAATCCTGTGATGCGTCAGGCGCCGTGGCACAACTCTGGCAGCTCTGAGCGTTTTCAAAACACGGCTAATGCAGGTTTCTCGGACGCCGAGGGAACCTAAACTGTCTGCTCTGTTTATTTATAGACACCGTCGTGTCAAATGCAGATGTGCGCTTTATTTACTTACTTTGGACAGATGTGAGGAATATTTAAAGGTCTAGCATTCCTTGTAGGAAATGGAGTTGTGGCCCTTTTGGTCAGACCTCGAATATAATGTGCAAAATCTTGAGCAATCTTGTGCGATACTCAGAGTATGTGTTGCGTATCACTCGCGGATACTACCACTAGATTTTAGCACAGTGTCTGTAAATTTGATTGAGTTAGAGCCATGTATCTTTTAGATGATTTGATTGGCTGTAGAGGCAATCTTAAATTGAATTGATTCCAAACGTTAAACATTTGTAGATGTTTATCCAAGGATTACTTTCTGCAAGTTTCGTTTAAATCCATTGAGTGGTTGAAGAGATATTTTGTTAACAGACAAATTGGGTTCATTCCAACTTTTAATGCTCAGGTTTTAATCAAAGGTGTCATTTACAGTAACGTGTTGTGCTCAGACTATTCTTTGTGAAGGACTTTCAGCTACTGCCACACCAAAGTGTAGCAGGACATTTGTCAAATTCATTGAATTGCAGCCCTTTGTTGTGTTTTCTAAGTTAATTGGCTGTGGTGGCCATCTTGAATTAGGATGGCTCTCAATGATAATCAGTAGTAGAAGTACAGTACATCCAGTTAATATTTCCTAAAAGCTTTATTAAAATCTGTTCATGAGGTATTTTGACAAAAACATTTTTGTTCACTTTTCAGCTGCAGGTGATTAAAAACATCAGCATCACACCTTCTTTTTATTCATTACAGCAAACAACAAAAGTGTTAACGACCTGAAGTTCACACAGTGGATTTTGGCATTTATTTAATTTACATTTTTGTTTATGTCTGCCATGCAGGTCCTGCCCGCTATGGCGCAGTACGAGCTGGACACGTTTGGGAGGAGCCACGACATCATGTCCAATTTCTGGAACTCCTGCTTCGACGACCTGATGAGCACGGCTTTCAAACGAGACAAGGACACGTCTGACAGCAAGTCCAAGTTTCAGGTGAGCGGACTTGGACTCTCAGAGCGCCGTCTCTGTGGTCCTGGAGAATCTGGGCTACCGTCTCAACAGTTCCTACAAGCTCTGTAGAATATGGAAAAGGTAGAGTTTGGAAAAAGCAACAGTGTTGCCAGATTCTGCTGCAGCTTTTATGATGAACGGCTACGTTTCTAAAACTGGCTCAAAGAAGCAGATGTTTATGATTAGGATGCCCGGTTTTAGATCGTCCAACATGTCAAGCCACAAGTTTAAGGTTTGTTTGAGGTGTTGATTAAGAACCTCGCGCAGACTCGTACGGTTTTGAAAAAATTCATAAGCAGCCGTGTCTTGGAGGATAAAATATGATGCCCTTTACTTGAACACATTCAGCCCTCAGCTCCTCTATCTGCTGATGTGACTTCAGATCCCTGAGTTCCTTCAAATAAGAGTAATTTCATCAAACACATCTGTATAACAGCAGGCGGATCCAAGCCTTGTATAATTAGTGAGTGTTTTTATTCTTTTGAAGTGGGCTCCTGTTGAAAAGTTCTGAACAATTAACATCTTATCTGTTGTAGATCGCTCTTTGAATAACATCAGCTTAGAGAAACGGTGTTTAATTCTGACTGGGCTGATGAGCTAACGGCTAGTCAGAGCAGAACCAAAATCAAAGTACCGGTAGATCTCTGCTGCCTTAAAACAACTTTAGTCCTAAAACTTTCATAGCAGTTTATGAGATCACTATTTAATAAACCTTCATGTTACTCATAATTTACATGACAAGTTTACGTACATAGCAAAGTTAGTTACTGCAGCAGCTAACTGAAGCACTTCCTGTGCAGACAGAGGCACCTCCAGTAAGATGTTCATGTTTCTGACAGAAATACCGTGATTTTAGAGTTGTTTGAAAATGGCAGAAATCCACTTTAGTCTCAGCTCAGCTCGGACTAGCCGTTAGCTCATCAATCCAATCAAAACACTGGTCGTTCAAAGAGCTATCTATAACAGGTTAGATACTGATTGTTCAAGGTTTTCCACAGAACCCCTCTCCAAACTGCCCCTTCAAAGCATTTTACTGTAACGGGGAAATGGTTTTACTAAATGAACAGACTTCAAGAAGACTTAACGCTTAAAGAAAGAAAATGTAAGTGTTTAACTGTCTTTGATGTAGTTTGCTTTTTAAAATAATGTTTAAATCATAAAATAATCAACAAACATCACAGAACATACAGGAACGTATACTTTACTGATGTCTCAACGTCATAAATGATCTCAAAATAATAAAAATGGAACAACCGAGGCTGTAAAAGAGCAGGACTTCCAGCTTGTTGTCAGTGACGTGTCGCAGTGAGCGGAGCTGAAATCCTCCAGATCTGATGTGTGCGACTGTAACGGCAGGAGATGATCGTGGACCCCTACCTGAAGCGAGTCCGCAGCGAGAACAACCGGCACCTGGTTTGGCAGAAGCAGGGCTCCAGCCAGCAGGGGGTGGTGTGGCAGCACTGGAGAGCTCTCCGCAGACTCTTCACCTGTGAGAGAGGCGCGTGGGCCGACAGGTAGGACAGCATCTCACCTGCACACACCTGCTTCTCCAGGAGAACGTGCAGATTTATTCATACTTCGTCCTTCATGCTTGGCGTCAGACTTCAGCCGGAGGTGAAATGGAAACTGTCCAGCGCAGAAACGTACTCGAAGATGCGTCGCAAACTGGTTCCCAACTATGACTACGACCCCCACAGTGAGGCCAGTGCTCTGAGGGACAACATGGGTAAGGTGCACATGCAAGCTCAGGCTTTCACACCAACTTGGAGAAGTAAAGTGAACGACTCTTTGCTTGTGTGATCGAAAGGCGCTGAAAGCCCCCGCAGCTCTGAACCCCTCCCCTTGGCTGTTGCTAAGGAGGCAAAAGTAAGAAACATGGAGGACGATCGATTAGAAGAGGAGGACCTGGTCTTTTTGGACGACAAGTACGTCTCACATTCCAGTAACACGTCTCTGAAACGAGTGGTAAACGTTCAGGGCAGGGGTCTGCAACCCGCGGCTCTGGGGCCACATGGAAATTTTTGCCTGATAAGATCTTTATTGATCCCGCAGGGGATTGTTGAAGTAGTACTGTATTTTTCGCCATACACGTCGCACCGCTGTACAAGTCGCATTAGTCCAAATATGTTTTAAAAAGTGGAAAAATTCACAAACAAGTCACTTCGGCATATAAGTTGCAGGGCATGTAAATTATGCAAAAAAGGGCGCAACTTATAGGCTGAAAAATACGTAAAGTAAGTTTTTTTCGGCTGCTCCCTTCTTCAGGGGGTCACCACTCGTAGGAAAGATTTGACAATCTGTTTTACGACTGATGCCCTTCCTGACACAACCTGGGCTCTAACCCACAACCTCAACTGTGGCACTGGCCACTGAGCTACCGCAGCCCCTCCCGGTACTTATGTATTATTCCTCACATAGGCCTGCAGAGTTCAGTGTTTTGATTTTTATCATATATACTAACATTATTTTTCTCCTTTACATGATGTGGTCTTTATTTTGTCTTAAAATGTAAAAATGGCAATAAATGTTAACATTCATTATATCATTTTAGTTTTATAATGTCACCCCCACTGGCCAGAAAAGCCCCACTCCAAAAAATGCCGTGGCCCATGGGCCATCAGTTGAAAATCACAGCTGTAGCAGGTTTTGTGGCTCCACATGTTTTATTTAGTGAGCGATGGAGCAGAAATGGCTCTTTTGACTACAAAAGTTGCAGACCTCTGGTTTAGGGAGAAGAAGCTCAATCGGGTTTCCGTTCTTTTAGAGGGGAAGGAGAAGACGAGAGTCAGAAGGAAAAGCTGGTGCTGTCTGAAGACTGTGAGCTCATCACCATCGTGGCGGTCGTTCCAGGTCGTCTGGAGGTCACCACCCATCACCTGTACTTCTACGACGGCAGCAGCGAGAAAGAGGAGACGGAGGAAGGTGGGAAATGCTTGGAAACGATCACCTCTCTGTTTTTTAATGGGGCTTTGTGTCAGGTGAATGATAATCTGCTCCTGCAGGGATCGGATATGACTTCAAGAGGCCTCTGTCTCAGCTCCGAGAGGTCCACCTGAGGCGATACAACCTGCGACGCTCCGCGCTGGAGCTCTTCTTCATCGACCAGGCGCACTACTTCATCAACTTCAGAAAGAAGGTCATGCACGTTTTAGTTTTCAATCCCTTTGTTATAGCCCTGTTTGTTTCATCTGCAACCTTTTTAAATCCTTTATTATACAAACGGTCCTCCAGAGCCAAATGCTCCTGGACAGAGTGCCCGTGTCGAGACGGGCGCTCTGTTTTCAACGCTCTGCTGAGGATAATTCTACATTTCCAAACCAAAATTTGACTCGTCAAATCTGTCTGAAATGAATGGAGGTGAAGTTACAGAAAAGATATTGGGGTTTCTGAATCCAGTTTTAAGATTTTCACAAGTATTTTTCCTCCAAAAAATGGTCTGTGTTCAGTGACTGGGGTTTAAAGCTGTGGTTCTAACAGTCAGTCCTAACACAATAAACTAGGGGAAATGATCACTAGTACTATATTTAAACTCTTAATGGTTGCAAGACACAAAAACAGAGAATATTTCAAAGTACAGTAGTCTTCCTTGAAGGTATGCATATTGTCTGCCACCTTGCATAGAGCTTTAAATAAAAATCTGAGCTGGAGCTCAGACTCTGTGTTGGCGATGACTCTCAGATACGACCACCAGAATTTTAGCTCGACATCTATAAAATCCAGAGTTATCTGAGTTTTTGTTCTTGCTAAGGTCGATTAGCTGTGATGGCCGTTAAGAATCAGATTGACTCTCAGAGTTAATCATCTGTTCATCCATGTATCACTTTCTGAGACTTTTGTTATAATCTGTTCACTAGTTCATGAGATATTTTGCTAACACACACTCTCAGGCAATTACATGATCACATGCCTTTTATGATAGCAGATAATAATGAGTAACAACACGTTAATAGTTGTTTATTAGGCATATTAGCCTTATTTGATGTACCTAATCCTGTTGTTTTGTGAGTCTGAATCAGAAGAGTGTTAGTGTCATTCTGAGCAGATGGAGGATTTTTTATTAGGACTAAAAATTGACCTTTAAGCAGTTTCTTTTGTACAAACCGAGCAACGCTGTCTTTAAGTAAAGTATGCAGAAGAAAAGCTGCTAAAAGCTGTAAAATTCCCAAACTCTCACCCTTCAGGTACGAAACAAGGTGTACTCGAGGATCCTCGGCCTGCGACCCCCAAACCTGTTTTATTTTGGCTCCCGCTCCCCCCAGGAGCTCCTGAAGGCGTCTGGCCTCACTCAGGTGTTTCTTCTGCACATGAAGATGATTCATTCAGACATTCAGCTGTTTTTTTTATTTTTTTTTTTATAAAACCCGCCTGATCTCATGTGTTGGTGTCAACAGAAATGGATTTATAGAGAAATCTCCAATTTTGAGTATCTGATGCAGCTCAACACCATCGCTGGACGCACATACAACGACCTGTCGCAGTACCCTGTGGTGAGTGCACGTGGTTTATGGACTTCTCCCCTCACCGAACATGACCTGTTTTAGACAGCTGTGTGTTTTCCTTCAGTTCCCGTGGGTTCTGTGTGACTACACTTCTCCTGTTCTGGATCTGGAGGACCCCTCGGTCTTCAGGGACTTGTCTAAACCCATAGGTGTGGTGAACTCGCGTCACGCGCAGAACGTCAAGGAGAAGTAAGCGACACAGCACTGACGAAGAAATAACAGGACGCCGCGATCAGAAGCACGTAGATTGTTGCAGGATTCTGATATCTGTGAGTTTTTAGGTACGAGAGCTTTGAAGACCCGACAAGCACCATCGACAAATTCCACTACGGCACACACTACTCCAACGCTGCAGGAGTCATGCACTACATGATCCGAATGGAGCCGTTCACCACGCTGCACATCCAGCTGCAGAGTGGAAGGTGAGGACCAGGACCAGAAGTCCCTCGATTATCACAGGGGTTACGTTCCAGACACAATAAGTGGAAAAACCATGACATAGAAATGCTATATTTATTTATTTTTAACATTTAAGTTAAATTTATATATATTTCTGTGTTGAAACAACAATCCAAAACAGTTCAGTCAACTAATACATTTTAAATGAACTAAACTAAAGCAAAAGTTTATTAATCAAGATAACTTGATACTGTTTATTTGCTCAACTTGAAATTTTAAGTTGACTATAGTAAAGTGCTGTGTTGTCATCATTTTATGATGATATTAGTTCTCTGCATTTAACCCATCGCACCTGGGATACACCCAGGTGGAGCAGTGGGCAGCTATGTAAGCCCCCGGGGAGCAATCAGGGATTGGGTGTCTTGCTCAGAGACACCACGACATGTGAGAATAGCTGGGGGTTGAACCTGGGACTTTTAGGTCCCAAGTCATTTGCCCTACCTCTAACCTGTCTCGGACCCTCGACTATGAATAAGGACCAAACTTTTTCGGATCAGATCAGAACTTTCCTCCATTTCAGCAGAAGGCAACGGCTGGAAGCACTGTTCGGGATTCTGGGTAATATGCACACACTCGCTACTTCACAGTTCATTTTTTGCGGACTCGCTGTATCGCGGTTTTTCAAAATAAGAGTGGACATGACACACAATTGGCTGATTGATGGATGAGCCGCACAATCGGTATTGAATTTTTATTTAAAATGAATTATTTTTGAATATTTGGCACCTGCTGCACCTGTGTGCAGCCCACACTGCAGGAGGCAGATCCTCCGTGATAAACGAGGGACTACTGTATAGGCTTATTGAGAGAAAACTACAAAAATGGTGGTGCCTGTCCAAAGTATTTTTTTTGTTAACTTTTTACTGTATCCCATACCGTCCCAATCACATAAGTAATATTAAAGTTGACAATCGTGTGTCGTGTACAATGATACTTTGAAAAATCGCAAAAGACCGAGTTTGCAAAAGTCGAACTGTGAAGTAGTGAAGGACTTCTGTACTTGGATTTGCAAGAAGGTTTTTTGTGTGTATGTGGTTTCTCAGGTTTGACGTCGCAGACAGACAGTTCCACTCGGTGGCAGCGGCCTGGCAGGCCCGCATGGAGAGTCCGGCGGACGTCAAAGAGCTCATCCCGGAGTTTTTCTACTTCCCAGAAATCCTGCAGAACATGAACGGTGCATTGTCTCTACACGAACGAGCATCTTAAACTCATCTGTTGTGTGTTTTTTGAGATTTAAAGGCTTTTTTTTTTTAATACACTCTTGGGCTTTTATAGGCTTCGACCTGGGCCGCCTGCAGATCTCTCAGGACCCGGTGGCAGACGTGGAGCTGCCTCGCTGGGCCACATCAATGGAAGACTTCATCAGGAAACACAGGAAAGCCCTGGTGAGCCAACAGAACCAGCCAGAGTCATAAAACTCAGCCGTGCATCTGTCGTCGAAGGCCCTGTCGTGATAAGACCGACTCATTTTGTTTTTCTAGGAGTCAGAGCACGTGTCCTCTCACCTCCATGAATGGATCGACCTGATCTTTGGTTACAAGCAGAGAGGAGAGGAGGCCGTGAAAGCTCTCAATGTCTTCTACTACTGCACCTATGAAGGTGAGACAAGAATACTTTTCTCACAAAATGAAATAATAAACTGCTGTTTGCAATCAACTTTAAAATGTTCAAGAGGAGATAATAAGACAAATGGAGCATAAAACATTTCATCCCTGCATGCAAAATGAGCTGCAGTGCAAAACAAGTGGCAACAAAGATTTTTGTCGTATTTGAGATTTGGATAAAAATGGATCCATAAAGACACAGTCTGATAGTCCTGGTAACTAAAACAGCAAATTATCTTCATAATCTACCTTTAAACCAAAGTTGTTGTTTTTTTTACAGGAACTAACTCTTAAAATGCTTATAATTTCCTTTGAAATTGACCATTTTTCTTTACCAGCTGTCATAGTGCTGGGAAATCCTTTCGTATAATGTTTGCCATCATTGTGAGGCTTGAGGATTCCCTTTTGAAATATATAAACAAAACTAGCTCATTGCCAGGCCGGGGGATAAATTACCAAAATAATGAACAAACTGTGCATCATTTTGAAGCTTTTGAGGTGGAGAATTAGAAAATAAAGATAACTAAATATTAAAACTCCTCATTGTGACTCATTGTGCCAGCACAGGTCACATATCTGTTTGTGGTTTTTGTGATTATGTTCAGTCCGTTCTCATGTCTTGGGGAGATGAGTGTCTGTGGCAAATAAAAATAACAAATAGATAAATGCATACCACCCATTGCTTTCCATGCTATTTTAAACACAGACCTTGTTGTTATGTTGAGAAACCTTTCAGTCAATCCTTGACAGTGATGTTACGTAACTTGTAGAGCTACAAAACAAACTCGTCAGTAAGTTTAATGATTTATTAAAAGTGATTTTTAATGGCTTTTATCCACCAGCGCTACGTTTTATCAACAATGGCTCTCCAACAAACTTGTCGTTACATTTCATCGCTGAAAATCAATTTACATTAGACTTGTAATATTTAAATTCTTTACTGGTGCGAGGATTTAATCAATAACTTCTGCAGGTGCCGTCGATCTGGATGCAATCGCCAACGAGAACGAGCGTAAAGCTTTGGAAGGCATCATCAGCAACTTCGGGCAGACGCCCTGTCAGCTGCTCAAGGTACAACCAGAGACCACAACACCTGAAAAAACACAACAGGAAGAATCAGTTTTTTGGGAAAGCTGTTGATTCTGATATTTTTTTTTTGAAAGATTACAAGTATAAAAGCAGACCACTGCGCACTCAGACTTTGTAAAACGTCCCTTAAAAATATTTTGTGTTGATGGTGTTCATTACCGTACTTTCCGGCGTATAAGTCACAGTTTTGTTTTGTTTTGCATAGATGTCAGTCCTGCGACATACAGGTATGCGCCGAAGCGACTTAAATACTTCATTTTCCATATTCATAACGCAACGTTTGACTGACGCATTTCACTCAGCTGGTGCAGGTGGAGGGAGGATGGCTGGTTGGATGGTTGGATGGATGGATGGATGGATGGATGGTTGGATGGATGGATGGTGCTGCACCACCCAGGTGAATTGAAGCTGTTTTGACCATTAAATAAACGCATAATAAATGCAATGCGTCAGCAGTGACACATAATTGCGACTTATACGCCAAAACGATTTATATATGTTTTATTTCCTATTTGTGATTTATTTTTTTTGACTGATACGATTTATACCCCAGAGTGACTTATATGCCGGAAAATGCGGTAATCCAGAAAATAACTCATTGTGTCTAAAGACAGGGCTGCTCTGAGCGAGATGTAAAAACTGAGACAAATAAAAACATAAAGTCATGTTGAATGATTTGTCACAGTGTCAGGGCAGAAAACACAAAGCAATACCGTATGTTTGGGCTGCCACATCCAGGAGCGGACTGGCCATCAGGAGTGCTGGGACATTTCCCGGTTGCCTGGTCCTGCTTAGTGTCCGCCGAGGGCTCTGTTCGGGTCGCGCTTGATTATTTTAAATGAACATGCCGCTCTTGGCCACATCCCTCTGTGTTTAGGATTGAATTTAAATCTGAAGAAAGTAAGATTTTTATCAACAAAATCCTAACATCAATAATTGGCATTGTCAGAACAGAAGATGAGGTGATGGTGGTCAAAGGCAAAGAAAGATGAATCTCAGATCCGCTTTGTTTAAAGAGACGAGGGTCGAGATCAGATCTGGGTGTAGCAGGACAAAGATGGCTGCCATCAGGCACTCGATCAGAAAATATAACAATAAATATAACGTATTTATTGTTATTTGTTTTGGTGAGTTGTACAAAATCGTTGTTCAACAACTTTTCTGTCCTTCCTGTGATTTGTTTTTAACACCCTTCAAAACTCGTTCAGTAGTTTAGCGCAGGGCTCGTTATGTTTTTTACAGTTCACGATTCCGTGAGTCTCGATGAACGAGTCAGTTTAACGACACGTCTTCATCTCCACGCAGGAGCCTCATCCTACTCGGCTGACGGCTCAGAACGCCTCCCGGCGGCTGGCCCGCCTCGACAACCTGCCTCCAAACATCTTTGAGCATCTCAACAAGCTCCGGCCGTTCGTGGAGGTAAACGCCTCTGATCGCCGTGCTCCGGGTGCTCGCTCCTTCTCGTGTTCATTCACACCTGTTTGTGCGTTTAGGTCGTCAGCGACGGACTTTCTCTCGTCCAGGCCGTGGTACCAAAGAACCAGAATCACTCCTTCATCATTCAGGGCTCTGATACTCTGGTAACATCTGAATTTAAAACCAATCCTATTAAAAAAAAAAAAAAAAAAAGAGGAACCGGCTTTAATAGTTGAGGTTCGTTTTTGCTGCGCTGATGTTTCGTTTCTCATTTAAAGGTGACGGTGAGCTCCAACGGTTTGATCGGAACCCACAGCTGGTTACCGTATGACAAAAACATCACCAACTACTTCACCTTCACTAAAGATCCGACGCTCACCAACCCCAAGTGAGTTTGTTCGAACCCTGACTGCCCTCGGGATGTAATCCCTTCATGTTAAACACGTCAGTCGACTGGACGAGCAGCAGCTGAGCGGTCTAGCTGCTGGCTTTAAACCGCCACGTGTAGACCGCAACAACTAAGGTTCATCTTCGATCTTGGTTTCCTGCAGGACCCAGCGTTTCCTGAGCGGGCCGTTCTCTCCCGGGGTGGAGCTCAGCGCCCAGGTGCTGGTGGTGTCCAACGACGGGCGCCTGCTGTTCAGCGGCGGACACTGGGACTGCAGCCTTCGCGTCACTCAGCTGGGGAAAGGGAAGCTGGTGGGCAGGATCTGCCGGCACATCGGTCAGCTCCTCCCTGCTCCGTATCGGATCGCTCTCTCTTCTCTCGTTGGTGTAACTTATGTTTTCCTGTGTTTCACAGACGTTGTCACGTGCTTGGCTCTGGATCTGTGCGGCATCTACCTCATCTCTGGTTCCAGGGACACCTCCTGCATAGTGTGGCAGGTTTTGCAGCAGGTGGACCTCTTCATGTCTCAACATCGTGGTTCATGTGCTCAGCTTAAAATGGACACCTTTCACATAAAGGTTTACTTTCATCGTCATTCAGGGCGGATTCTCCAGTGGCCTTTCCCCCCGACCGGTGCAGGTCCTCTGCGGACATGACCAGGAGGTGACCTGCGTGGCCATCAGCACTGAACTGGACATGGCTGTCTCAGGGTCAAAGGTCAGAGATGTCGCCAAAAAATGTGGACCTGTCTTGAATAGGAATCCTGTGCTTTTGTGTCGTAAAATAAAAGTGATCCATTGTCTTATAACACTTATAGTTTCCTTTGATATGGGCATTTTTTTCTCTGCCGGCTGCCGTAGCATCAACAATTCATATCATGTTTTCACTGTGACGCAGGGATTCATATGACTGGAAATCACTCTGGACCAATAAAAATCTAGTTTTCAAACCAGCACTCTACTAGTTAAAACTAACGTTGCAAGGCCGGGTGATAAGTCACCAAATTACAACAAACTACATGTATGTCTCACTTTGAAGCTTCTGAGATCATATAAATGGAAGCATCCTCACTTCTTATGTTTGGGAGCAGGAGCGTCCACCTTGAGCGAGAGCCAGAGTAGAGCTGAAGATACCAAAGTTCATGCTCAGTAATCCAGGTAGAAAATAGAGGCTGACATTTTTTTGGGAATCCCATGAATCACATGATTCCTGCCGGATTCCCGCGGGATGGGAGTCAACTTTAATATTACTCACGTGATTGGGACGGTACGGGATTAATGTTAATGGGAGCAGACACCAACAAATAGGACAAAAACAAAACAACAGGAAACTTTGGACAGGCGCCGCCATTTTGTAGTTTTCTTTCAATAAGCCTACACTGTAACACAAGTCAAAAGAACTACACGGCCCAGAAGCCAACAGTGCTTCCGATCACTGTTTTCTGCCGAAATTCAAAGAACTTCACTTTGTTGCATTTTCACCACTGGATTATTATGAACTTTGATGTTTTGAACCACTTTGTCCATGACTGCCTCAAATAAGTCGAAGGGGGAAAGGGCGGACTCCAGAAATCATCTGAGCACCATCAAACTCTTTGACCCATTATGAGAAGGTGCTATTTATAAGACTGAGTTTGTTGTGGCTCCTCAGACTGATGAAGTCTTCTGGATGAAAGACAAAACATTTCAACAAAAAGAAACCTTCCAGAGGACCTGACTTAACTGGATAGGCTGAAAGAGTTTCTAGTTTGGAGAAGCATGATGGAGGTCGTAACTCATGTTTGTGTGGGGTCTGTTCGCTCTGAACCTCCGCCCAGATGGAAGTGGGTCAAACAGCTGATGACCACAGTCTGTTTCTGTTGACGCTGCTAGTCCTGGTCCTGAGTGGACCAGTCCATGCCATGGAGCTCTGTTCCCATCATATTCTGCTTCACTGAGGTTAATCTGTGCAGTCAGGCTGCGGGACAGGGCTCTTTCAGCTGCACAGTGATAAACGTTAATTAAAAGCTGCAGGCCAGTCTCAGGTTCAGTCCATTCATCCATCCATACATCCATTAAAATAAATGCATGTGTATATTATTTATTAAAATAAATGTTTCTGTTCATGCAAAGTTTTGATTGAAAATAAAGAAAAGTATCTTGTCATACATCAGAGATGATGGTCTGAATGAACTGCCTTGAACTGACATCTGAGAACAGTCGAAGTATTTTAACTAGCTTCAGTTTATTGTTCCTTAAACTGTTTGGGTAAAAGATGAACTAGATCAGATGACGTCTTGCATATTGGAACTCAAACTCTTTTTTTTATTTTATGATTTTCATTCCTTAAGTTGGACTAAAGATGAGCAGGTTGGCATCATGTGTGAATAGATATTTAGATATTGTATTTTATTTACTTCTATTTCAGACAAAAAGCAGAAAAAGTATCTCTTCAGCACAAAAAAACCCTGCATGTAGTTATGTTCACATGAGCTGTTTAGTGATTACGGACAGAAAAGTAACATAAAGATATGAGGTGTCGTAAAAAGTTACGTATTTAAGAGGTGAAAGTTGCAACTTTTTTTTTTTTTTTTTTTTACAGCTTTACAACTGTGTAACTTTACGACAACTTTTTCTTTTAGGACTGCTTGTTATCTTGCTCATAAATGGCCATATTTGGACAAGAAAGTGGAGCTTTAGAGCGATGCTTGAAACCCGACCGCACTAAATGTCTTTAAAGTTTAAAGGCTTAAAAACACCCAGAGGGAAGAGTGTCTTTCTGTATATATATTTTTTAGTCTAACTGAGATAAACTGACCTCTTTTCTGTCTCTCAGAGTCAGAGAGTCAGAGTCAGAGAATCTTTATTGTCATTTGCACCACATGTGGTACATGTGATGAAACGAAATT
>JARVLU010001073.1:17747332-17758373 GCA_031762415.1 Simpsonichthys santanae | reverse complement strand
ACTTTTGCTTTTGCCCAGAAAAACCTGGAAAAATCCGCTGAAGGACGCAAGGCGTACTATGACCAAAAGGCCTCTCACGAGGAACTCCAAGTGGGAGACAGGGTTTGGTACTATGCGTTCGCTCCCACTACTGGTAAAGGAGGGTCCGAGACCGGAACCCTCGCCCGCAAACTGATGCCCAGGTAGACTGGACCCCACCTGATAACATACAAAGTGTGTTCAGTTGTCTACCAGATCAAAATAAGCAAAGGCCAAAAAGAGCCAATTGTTAAATGAGTACATCGGAACAAGGTCAAACCTTACAAGGCGGTCAATGACTCCACAGGAGACAAAGATCTCACAAACTCAGACCTCGTGGGAAAAAGGGTCATCCAAGCAGAAGATAATAAATAAACTAAATAGGTCTAAACTAAATTAGGTGTTAAAAGTAAAACAACCCAGACGTGAAAGCTTGTTGGAATCTAACGACCTGAGTGAGTTGAAGCAGTGAAGCGTTTTCTAGTTGCTTAATCACTACTTTTGTCGATGTTGAAACATTGTTTTTATTTGGTTTTTGGTATTGTTTCTGAACACTCCAGCATAAAGAGGTTTTGTAAGAACATTAGTTAGAGACTATAATGGACTTTAACTATGCCATGTTAAATCTCAACCGTTGAAGAGTCACTGTAGATTAAGGCTACTTTAGGTACCATAACCTACACTGGTCTCATGACTTCTCATGTCAAACTACTCGAATACTTCTATTCGGGGGGGTTAGCCAATCCTTTATAACGAATCTTGCCATAGACTCCAAAAACATTAAAGGGGAAACCAGAAACTCACATCGTTCGTCGAAAGGACAACAGACAATCAGATCAAACTATATTCTTATAGTTTGGAATAAGAGGCCTTCGTTACAGAAACCCTCTTCACCCTGTTATAGGTATAGACCCCTATATTTAACTTTTTCAGCATGATCTACCCCTTAACTGGTATCTGTAGCTGATCTCAACCATGATAGCTTATACACCAGGTGCATACAGGTTAGGGACTAATGTAAAATCCCAATCATAAGCCCAAATAAAACCACATAAATAATAAAAAAACATAGAACCAGGATGGCACCAACTGGAAACCAACCAGCCAACAACCTTCGCTGATGGGGACTTGCAATTCTAACATTGGTCTCCAACCTTCATCCAGTGGTTGCCTCTTCAACACTAATCCAGGGGACCCTTCTACATGCTGATCAATCAACAACTCTAATAGTTGTGGAATTACCGTTGTGGATTATAAACATTGTGTTCCAGTGGATTACAGACTCTGTTTCCCAAGGAATTAAAAGCTATGCCGCAATGGAATTACTAACAAACACTATGGGATTAATTTTTATTTAATTTTTGTTTTTCACTTGCTGGATTACGTCAAGATCAAAGACATTCGGAGGTGCACGTTCATGTTGGAACTCATCCCCATGGACAGGCGATGACTCCCAAAAGGGGGGAATGTAGTGATACAACCTCCTCCTCAAACTTGTCCCTAAGATCCTCCAGGGGACAAGAACACTGTGACCCCATTTGTTTGAATCCAGGAAACAAATTATCTCACAAGATACACTTTATTTTTGTTCTACTTTAAATTAATCAGAAAAACAATATTCTTTTATTTTTATTATCATTATTAGTTTCAATAATATTTGATAATCAAGAGACTCTTATCAAAGTCATGAGGACACTTTCATGACTCTTTGAATAATTAAGAAAAAAGAAACAACAATTGAATTTGTGTATTCTTTTATTTTTATTCAACTGTGTTATTTCATGTAATTCATGTGTGAATTAACCATTTTTGAATCAACTGTGAAACCAGTATTAATGTTTTCAAGTTTAACATGCAAATATTTTACTGAAAGTAACTTCATTTCCACATTTTCAGATTATGTGAAAAGTGAAGCCTTACACTGTTCCATCAAGGACATGTCAGAATGATTTTTAGAAATTGTTTAGAAGTTTAAGACAATTTAATCAGTTTAAATAAGAAACTGGCTCCTCTGTTCTTCCACTTTTCCTAAACAATTCTGTTCTGAATCTGAAACAAATCTTGATAACCTAATTTCTCCTCATCACTCTTCTCTGACTTACATAACCTCTGACATCACAATATCTCATGGTCTAAGAACCAATGAGAAGGAGCAAACAGGTTGATGTCAACTTCTCTACATAAGCTTCCAGCTTCCTGAAACCAGTCTAGTCTTGCCAGACCCTGAGTCCTATTGGAAAGTTGATGATTCAATCAATCTAACCTGTCCTTGACATCCTACAGTTGCCAGTTTGACTCCTCAGACCGACAACATCAAAATGTGGGTGGCAAAGGTGGAACACCCACACCTGTATCCACCCTCATTTGCCCCACTCTGGGCCCCTGAGCAAGGCCCTCAACCCCCACCATCTGCTCCCCTGGGCACCCAACAGCTCAGTGGTCTGTGGTGTTGTCAAGAAGGGCCTCCGGCATAAAAACAAATGCCAAGTCTTCATGTGAATTAATTCACTGTGGCGACCTCTAAAGAAGGGAGCAGCTGAAAGAAGAATACAACTTAGAACGGTGTCAAACTGAACATTCACCTATACGTATTGCTGTTTTTTAAACTGATGCTTAATTTTTTTTCCACATGTTTTATGTGTTTAATGTCTTATGTCATGGATTGTGTGTTTTGGCTGATATAATTTTAGAATAGAATGGAAAGAATAGAAACAGCCTTTATTGTCCCGCAGATGGGAAATCCAAGTGTAACCATAGCAACAGATACAAAGATTCACACAAAAAGCTCCTAAAATGTTAAAAAACAACATACAGTATAAAGAATACCCTGATGCATGCTCAATAATCTAGGTAGAAAAATCTAAAAAAGCTAATTCCTTTTTTATTCATATAAAAGGAACAAATAAGATAAACAATATCAATAATAATGTTCAACACAAAATACTGATAAAAATGAAGAAACTGCATTTTCATTGAGAATGCAGAGTGAACAATGAATTACTGCTAAGATCTGCTGAAGAAGCTGATAGAAGAACACTAGCTTAAAGCTAAGATTAGCAAAATGTTAGCTACAAATGGAAAGCAGCAAAATGCTTGCTGAAAGTAGCATAAAACTTGTTAAAAGTAGCAAAAGGCTAACTGAAAGCGATTAAGAAAAGGCTAAATGCTAAGAGAAGCAGAACGCTAGATGATAAAATGATTTATTGATAAAATTACCGGTAAATGATAAAAACTAAAAAAAAAAAAAAATCAAAGTCCAGGTAAAAGCAAAAATAACTAGCAAAATGCTAACTGAAACCAGCAAAAGATGAACTGAAAGTTAAAAGTAGCAAAAGGCTAGTTGAAAGACACCAACAGCAAATGGTTTTAAAGAAGTAAAAGGTGAAAGCTTAAAGAAGGCAGTGTCAAAATGCTGCCTGTAACAACAGGCTAGCTAAAAGTAGCAGAGTGGTAGCTAAAAGCTAAAAATAGCACTAGAGACAGTCTGCTGGAGGGGATTCCAAAGACAAGTTAAACAAAAAACATTATTATTTCCATTAAACATTTACAGTTCATGCTTTAAAACGTTCGCACGTGACTGTACTTGTAAAGAGCAACTTTTCAGACGGAGTTCTCCTGCAGCCAATCACGGCTCCTGCTGATGACTGAGGAGGTGGGAGGAGAAACGGGTGTGAGGAGGAGAGCTTGCAGGAGGTGCCATCTGTGGCAGAGCTGCGGGGAGAGGCAGCTGCAGCTCCCATCCCGCACACTCCCGCACACAGAGGGACCTCACTGTCCTCTGCACTCGGACCCCCCGCGCACTTGGAGACGCGCGTCTTGTGCGTAAAAGCGCCAGAACTCCGCGGAGGACCGACTGAAAAACGGAAGCAGCGCTTTTCACGAGAAGCGGAGCTTGAGGACAGGAGGCGAGGGTTCGTGTCTCTTCTGGACCTGAGGAGCTGCTCTGGAGACATGAGGTCGATGCTCATCTGCGCGCTCCTGCTGGCCACAGTACGTGTCATTTATTCTCTCAGTCACTTCCTCTCGTCTCCGTTCGCTCTCTTGTTGTCAGTAAAATATATTGTGAAAACTCCTGCCGCCCAGTTCAGCGCTCCATTGTTCCCAGAGGACTTCCGCTCCTGTCCCCAGAGCCAGATGTCTCACATCACCAGGCTCCGCTGCCTGGTTCTCTGTTTGTCTTTCCATTGTTGTCCGTGGAGACAGCACAGACACATCTGGTCTCACACACGGGCAATATGTGGCCCGCGGGCCAGAAGCGGCCTTTTCACCCCTCAATCCGGCCCTTGATGTTTTCAACAGAGAATAAATGATTTTTATAACAACTTCTGTACTGACAGACTAGATTTTATTTAGACGTTCTGAGGAAAGTTGAGACAAGTTTTACAGGATCTAGTGTTTTTTTCTAGTTTAATACAGAGAACATTTACTTATTTTTTCTAAAATAGACTTTTCCTTGCCAGGTCAAAAATAATTATTTTAAAAATATGGAAAAATTACTAAATATTACATTTTCCTTTAAAATGATGCCATAATAAACTCTCTGAACTATATGTTTTTATGGCAATTTAATAGGCTTAGGGAATGTGGATGCATTTCAGCCAAATGCCAATTTAGCCACAAGGTTGAAAATTTTAAAGAAATTTTGGATTTAGCTCACACTCTCATGCAGGCATGCAATAATATATGTGTCTGTGTGACCATTTTGTCTCTGTTAGCAAAATATTTATTATACCAGTGGATGTAATTATTGAAACTATCAGAAAGTTGTAATTTTTAGATCCAAGATGGCCACCACAACTAATCAACTTAACAGCTACAAAAATAACCTATATCTCAGGTGATTATTATGAAACTTAGCCAACTCTGTCTGTTAGCAAACTATCTCTTGAACCGCTGGACCGATTTGAATGAAACTGTTAAGATAGTTGTCACTGGTTGCACGTCGTCAGCTGATTAACTTTTGGAGACAATCTGATTCAAGATGGTCGTCACAGTTGATCAACTTAAGCAAGCACAAACATGACTCTGATTCAGTCGTTGTTTTACAGAAGCAGATAAAACTTGGTGTGGTAGTAGCTGAGAATCCTCCAGTTTATAAAAGATCGAAAACAGTGTGCATCTAATGTTTGCTATGTTGGTAAGCACTGTGTGTGTTTGCAGTACAGTACATAATAGAGTCATAATAGAGTCAAGTCACATACTGTTTGCATGCAGGGCCCTTCAGAGCGTTTATCTAAAAAAAAATGATGGCATTCATGAAAAAATTGCTTCAAGCCATCTAAGCCTGTTTCCCACAGAGACTCCTCTCAGATGCACAGCAGGAGTCAGTAAGATTGTTCACAACAAAGAAATAATAAATCATGCGTTTTATGAACAAATTACAGTTTGAGTAGTGTTTAAATACACGGAGCAGCATTTTAAAAAGCCCCTAATTTCATCATCACTTTAACTTGACATTAATTTTGTTCTTCTAAAAAAAAAAAAGCGGGGGCTCGGCTGCTCCTGTTCTTGTCCAGGCTTGTCCTCAAAGCACTTTGATAGATCCAAGTTTTCACCTCACCTCTCAAAGACCCGTGTGCAGGAGATAATGTCAAGAAGTTCTGTTGGATGTTGCTCAGATATTGTTAGTGCTTTCAGACGACTCTCGTTGGCTGGTTTGGGAGGATCGTGTGTGGACTCAGGCTCTACGGATCATGTTTCTTGTATTTACTGGACGTCCCACCGTGCGTCTCGCCCTCGGCACATCCTGGTGAAAATGAGGCTTATTAGCAGGAACACCCTGAGCAGAGCGATTATTGTTCTCTCATCTGTGCATGTGGTGGAGATAGATCAGTTTGCTGCCTGATCTATCACAGATGCAAGGATTCATCCATCCATTATCTTTATCCACTTCATCCTTTTTGAGTCACAGGGGTCATTGTGCGAGAGGCGGGGTCTCAGTCCATCACAGGGACACACAGAGACACACAGAGACAAACAACCATTCACTCTCTCACTCACTCACACGTAGAGGCAATTTAGAGTTACCAGTCAGCCTAACATGCATGTTTTTGGCCTGTGGGAGGAAACCGGAGTCCCTGGAGAAAAGTCACGCGTGCACGGAGAGAACACGCAAACTCCTCCCAGAAAGGCCCCCCGCCGGGATTCGATCTAGCGACCTTCTTGCTGAAAGGCAACAGCTTTACCAGCTGAACCATAATGCTGCACAAACTGTGGGAATTCAACCAATAAATTGGTGTCAAAACTTTGCTGTTTTTTTTTATTTATTTTGGCTGACTATAAACAATATTTTTTGGTTAATTTTACCTAAATGTCCATCAGCTAAATCACTTAATTTAGTTCAACTTTAACCAGTTTATGCATGTAATTTCTCAAATATCTGAACGAACCTTAAACTAATTTTTACTATTTTTCTACTCGGGTGGACTAAATAAATTCTTGCAAATTATTTTTGCTTGTAAACTAAAAAAAATTCAAAGTTTTATTTTAATTTTTGCATCTTTTTAGTCAAATACACTTTTAACATATTACTCAGTTATGTTCAGTAAACTCATATCAATTATAAACAAACGTATGGTAGTCAAATTAATGAAATTATAACAGCTTGCATGAACATTTAATTATTGTTAGCCATAAGAGACTATATTTATACTAAATAATATTAATTTATTCAAATGAAATACATTTAAATACACATAACATGCAGCTCATTAACAAATATCCAGGAATTTCATAAATATTTATACTAAAATAATTGCGTTAATGGGAAATTAACAATAGTGGAGGGAAAAAAACTGATCAATCATAAGTCTGTGGTTTGTGGATCAACTCGGCTAATGCTATGCTAGCTAGGCAGCTACATAAGCACCTCATTCAGACGTTGAGAATATAAACATAAAGGCTTCACAAACAAAAACTTTTCCAGCTACAAGTTTTATTAGAGTTCTTTTAACTTTCACTAAGTTATCTGTTGTTTCAACCCGTGAAGATAGAGACTTATTGTTCGGTTTTACTTCGCAGGAGACAAATAAACTGTTGACCAGAAGCTAACTGTTCACATGAACATTGAGTACCGTTGTCTTTCGTAAGATTTTAATTAAGATTTACTAAACATAAATAGTCTGTGAAGCTCATATTTAACCATTTTTGTGCAATGACTCACTAAAAAAATACTCCTGGGTAATATTGAAAGGTACTCATTTGAAACTATTAAACAAAAAGTAAAAAAAATAAATCATCCTAAACTGTATGAACTATTCTAACAAAGTTCAGTCAGGTCATCTGGATGGTTTCTTTTTTTGTTGAGACGTTTCGTCCTTCATCCAAAAGACTTCATCAGTCTGGTTGGTTCACTATGTGAGTGTGTTGCTTGTGGGACTAAGTTTGCTGTGGCTCGTCGGACTGATGAAGTCCTTTGGATGAAGGGCGAAACATCTCAACAACAACAACAACAACAAAAGAAACCATCCAGATTACCTGACTCAACTTTGCTGAATTTTTTTTAAACCTGCATTATTGAGCATGAACTTTGATATATGAACTATTGAAAAGAGTTTACTGCAGTAGGTTTCCAGAAGAATATGCTTTTCCGTAATGCGGGTACACGCTCAGTGTAAACAAAGCGCTCGGCAGAATCTGCTGAAAACCACGTGGGAGAGAAAGAAAAGAGGAAAAGACGAGTAAGACCACGGTCAGATCCCATCTGTATACTTTACTCAATAAATCTGAGCATAAATATGTACAAATACTTTAAAACCGTCCGACTTCTTCATCCCAAACCACTCATCAGTGGACATCGCCATTGCTGACCGAAGTTCCCTGGTGCACAAACACACATGGTGACAACTATTCATTTACCGGTATGTAAGTTAGAGACTATAATCCACAATATGAGAAAGAAATGTGTGTTTTGTTTTCTGCTTGGTGACTTTTAGGAGTGGTCTTGACATTATAATGAGCACCTTTATTGTTTACAATCTTCTCTTTTTTTTTTTTTTTTACAGTGCATTAGTCAGACAGGATGTGCAGTTTAGAGTCCTTACTGAACTTCGGCTGTCTCAGACCGTGAAGGTTGATGGGTCGGCCTTTTCACAGGGGTGGGGGTGCATCCTTTTGTGTGTTTATTTTCACGCGGATTAGATGAACTCTGGAAAGTCTTTAGGGTTCTCACTTCAGAAAGGCACGGAAAATGTTTAAAGCTCGCTAAGACGGCTGAAGTGTGTGTGTGTGTGTGTGCGTGCGTTGTGTGATCCGTGATGACTGAGTGACTCCGGCAGCCGTGGAGTTCAGAGACCCCTTGAAAGCAGCAGCTCTCCACGGTGGTCTGTCTGTTCTCGCTGGGGAATCCCTTCAGATTGCAGCTTTTTACCTTAATGCAAAAAGCAACTGCACTTCAGCTTCCTTCAAACTTTAGGCTCCAGATGCAGAAGATAAGAGGAAACACTCCGAGGGTCACAACCAGCAAATTAAACTGTGCTTGAAAATTGAACATAATGACATAAGTAGCAAAGCAGCTGAAGCAAAAAGAAAAGGCTTCACTGTAGCTCGGTATAAGAGGCGGATTGTATACGAGCATGAACATTGCTGTTCATTTATAGGATATAGTGCATATAATACTCTCAATTTAAAAAAAAAGGCTCTAACTCGGTCAGTGTAGATGATTTTGAGCTAAAATTTGGTGTGGTAGAAAATGAGCCTGATCCCAAACACACTTTAAAGAGTACAAAAAGATTGTTTAAAACTTTCCCGTCGACTCTGTCTGTTAGCAACATGTGTCATGAACCACTGGATAAACGCTAATGAAATTCTCAGGAAATAATTAGCACATGAATGTGTACAGCTGATTAACATTTGGAGGCAGATCAATCCAAGATGGCTGACACAAACAACTCAGCTTAGAAAACGCAAAAATGGCTCTAATTTAATCCATTTTACTGATGGTGTGTTCAAATTTGGTGAGAGTATAGCTGAGGATCATTCACAACGCGTGTTGTAAGTTTTAACCTTATATGCAGAATTTTTGCTTAAAATCTCTGCAGTACTCATGAATTCAAGCCTGTTTGTCTGTTAGCAAAATATCTCATGAAGAAATGGATGGATTTTATTAAAATTTTCAGAATACAATCAATGGGGGTAAATCTGTAACTTTTTGTGGTTTGGAGTCAAAGTCAAGAAGGCTGCCACAGCTATTTGCAGCAATCATCACAAAAGTGGCTAAAATTCAGTTTTACAGATAATGAGCTAAAGTTTGATTCAGTAATACTTGAGAGTTGTCCCTAATGCATACTCTGAGCACTGAATTGTCACATCTAAGTATTTTTAGGGTAATGGATACAGCTTTCTCAACATATATAGTTTAGTCTAAAACTCTGGTATGAGAGGCGGCGGGCCAAGGCTAGGCCTTTATTTCTTTATTTCTGAAATCTTTGTTACGTTTGTTGCATTTTGGTCTTTTAGAAAGCCAGTGAACATGCATTGAAGTGGATTGAAATAAAGTATTTACTGAAATCTAGCTCGTCTGGTTGCACTTATGTGTGCGGTCGGTGTAAATGTATTTAAACTGGGTTTTTTACAGCGGTGCGGCAGACAATGTTTTGTTCCTGACAAACAAACACATGGCTGCTTTCAGCCACGCCGTTCAAAACTCTGAGCCGTTTGTTTCACGTGAGTTTTACTTCAGATTATTTACACGATCTCTTCCCGACTGTATCGAGTGTAAACAAGCAGGCAGCGACGAGTAAACCCCTCTCAGTGTGTACAAGTACACGATTTGACAAGAAAACTGCCCAACAACCGTGTGTTTGGAGAAATGCTGCAAAAGTCATGAGCTCAGACTCCTACTGGTTTTATGACGAGCTTGTTATGCTTCGTTTGGAATTAATGTATGAATTTGGGACCCACGTTTGAGTGACAGCTACTTCCTGTTCTGAGGTGAAGCAGATTTTCACCGTGCAGCTTCACGCACAACATTAAAGGAAAAAAATGTAACAAAAAAGGCTTAATTTTAGGAAAAGTTATTAATTAAAAGTTATGTTTTTTGCACTTTAAAGGTAAATTTGATTACAAATACAGACATTTTAGACTTTAATGTCAAAGTTAAACTAAGGTCATCATAGAAAGTACACCCTGAGAACACACATGGCTGAAAAGCTTGGGAACTTTAGCTTGTTGGAAGTTTCAGGCAGGTCTGATTGGCCTTTCAGACGTTTTGAGCTTCAAGTATTTTCTCAGAATGTTTCATTTCCTCTTGTTTAGTCCCTTTGGATGTACTGAGTCACTGCTGCGTGGATCACTGTTTTTAATCGTCTCACGCGGGGCGCAGATTAAATCTTTTATTGCACGCTGCGCCCCCATGAAGGAAGAGACGAGCTTCTGGTCGTTCCTGCTCTTGGTTGAGTTGTTTCTCCATTTGAGCTGGCAGAGATCTATCAGCCGAGACTCGCATCGAAATGACAGAGATTGAAGCTGAAGGTGGAACTAAAGCAGAGCTGCTGTTTATCCGAGACGAGTTTAGCATCTAAAAAGTTAGCTGAACCCTGTCTGTCACAGAAAGGTGATTTTGTTGCTGGGCTCAGTTTCGGCTGTTGTCTGCTGGAGCTCACCATCATGAAGCCTCTTGAAGCCTCAGCTGTGAAGCAGCTCAGTCAAACCTGGGAGTTGTTTTTGGACCGAGGCGAGCCCCGTTTCAAAGCTGTCTCCTCCTGTACATTTTTGGATGTGACTAAGGCCGTGGCACTGCGTGTGCATGTGTGTGTGTGCATGTGTGTGTGTGTGTGTGCTTGGTGGGCTTTAGCTGGAGCCTCAGCAGGTCTGCACATGTTCCCTGTGTGTCTTGGCAGACTTCAGACACAAAAACGGGAGACATCGTTTTCCCTTTAGCAGGAGGTTAACTGTTAGACATCTGCTTGCTCTTGTCAGAGCCCCAGGCAGGGGGTGGTGGTGGTGGTGGGGGTGTGTGTGAGTCCTTTAAATGTGTGCATATTTAAGATGCCGCAGCGTTGAGCCTGGAGAAGGGGTGTTAGTG
>JARVLU010001073.1:17623419-17657234 GCA_031762415.1 Simpsonichthys santanae | reverse complement strand
TTTTCATGCGTGTGTGTGTGTGTGTGTGTGTAGAGGGGAAGTGGGGGGAGGCCATCATGAAGCCATTTGAATTTGTGAGGTAACTTCCCTCTTCATGATTTATTCAACTGGACTCGAGGAAAAGTTTGAACTTTGTTGCAGAGAAAATGCCACCCACACTGTTTAAAAAAAAAAAAACTTTCTTACATGGGGAAATGTCTCGCAGACAGCTTCCACACAACAATGTTATCCTTCGGCCCACAGCATCCTGTCCGTCCCCTCTTATTTCAGTCAGCAGCACCCAGGCGCTATATTGGGCAGGGACTGGACCGGGCCTGAGACCCATTCCCACTGTTTGGCCATAACACACCCGCCTGCTCATTCTTTACTTTCCTGCCTTTGTTGGCATTTATTCTATTTGTGCCTTTTGGATAGGTAAAGCCAAGAAGGATATGTTCTTTGTTTCTTTGTTTGCCAGAGGTTTTGTTTCATTTTTCATTCTTTTCCCCCCTTTAAGATCAACTCCTCAGGTCATAACAGTGACACCAGCATCTCAGCGCAGGAGTCAGTCGCAGAACATTAATGGATAAATCACTAGTTTTGATCAAATAAAGCTCCACTCATCGTATTGTTTATGTCCCGTCCCCCCCGCAGTATTCTGCCTTATAGTATCACGTAACCTGTGGCGGTTCAGAGGGGAGGCAGATCACAAGACTGGTTCTTAAATAAGCGCCACAGGAGACGACGGCACGTGATGTCCTCAAGAAAGAAAGGCGCACCATGAAGCGAGCTTTACTTTTAAGGCCACACATTGTGTTGCTGCAGGAAGAACATTGTTTGCATCTCAATGGTGTGTGTGTGTGTGTGTGTGATTGGCAGGAATGTGACCTCTAATTGAAATGTACCAGGTTTATTAATATTGAATGAAATAAGAGATGTAGATAATCACTTATTTTCTGTATGTTTTCCCAAAAAAAAAAAAAAAAAAAAAAAAACGACTGTGAAGCTCAACCATCATGACTATCTGTAACGCAAAAAAAAAAAAGAAGACATTTTTGGTGGAATGGCTGTAGTTTTTATTTGCATAATTGAAATAATTATTAAATTCAACCGAGAAATGGGCCAAATTATTGCACAACAAGTTTAAAGAAGTTTTTTTTTTCCTGTTTTCTTTTCAAGTGTCAGCTCCTTTCCCAGGAGATGCTCAGTGCCAGCTGTCTGCTCTGCAGTAAAGTACTGCTTTCCCAAGCTCTGACCTGTGGGAAAATCTGTTGTGGCCAGTAATTGATTCCGCCCTGCCAGCCCCATTACTCTCCACTGCAGTCAAACTGCCAGCGATCTGCAGAGAGCCTGTTAGCACAGCCCCTCTTACTCTTTGTCTTTGTCTGCCGTACGAACACAAACGTGCATCAGAATCCCAGCAAGTCCCTCCATCAGTCCCAGCATCACGTCTTCCTCTTGATACTCTTCATTAATTTATTTCTTTCTATTTATCATTTGATCATGTGGGGGAGTGGTGGCGCAGAGGTTAGAGAAGGCGAGCCTGTAATTGAAAGGTCACCAGTTCAACTCCCTGGACAGACAACATCAAAACGTGGGTGGGAAAGGTGCGACACCCACACCTGCCTCCACTCTCATTTGCCCCAATCTGGGCCCTTGAGCAAGGCCCTTAACTTCCACCAGCTCCCCCAGACGCCCTAGATGACAGCGCTCTGCTCCACACAGAGGGCTGTGGTAGCTTGGTGGTCTGTGGTTGTGTCAGGAAGGGCATCCGACATGAAAACAATAGCCAAATCTTTGTGCGAGTTAGTTCGCTGTGAGGAAGGGTGCAGCCGAAATAAGATAAAAAAAAAAAACATCTTTTAATAAGAAATTCTCGTCTTGATCGTCTTTTAATGACAAAGACGTTAAGCTGATATTTTTCAAGCACAGTTCAATACTTATAACCTGAAAGGTGACTCATTCTGAACTTTTGAAAGTGGAAAAGGTTACAAACATTTAATATCTTACCTGTTGTAGACATCCCTTTGATCAGCTGCTTTTTGGTTGCCCAAATTGAGGAGCTAATATCTTATGATGTAATCTGGGTTTTGTGTTTAGATTTTAAGATTCTTGTGTTTTAGTTTTGTTTTCTTGTGTCATCTGCTCAGCCTTCCTCCTTCCTGCAGCTCCTGCCACTCTCACCTGTCCTCCATCTCCATCACCCCAGGTGTTCGTCATTATGTCTCATTAATGTCCCTGTATATTCAGCCTCTGTGTTTTTCTTTTGTCCGTGGATTGTGCTCCCAAGCCTGTCACGCTCTGTTTTCCTTTGTGTCTCCCTGCTCCGGTTATTTAGTAAGTTTTGCTGCAATGACAGCTTTTGTTTTTGACCTTCTTTTTGATAAATTAGAAATTATTTAGTTTATCTTTGAACTCCTTGCATTTGTCTGAACCTTGCCACAGAACACAATAATCTGAGCAGAGCCAGGACCTAAATGGATTGTTGCTGTTTTCAAACAGCTCCACATCTCTGTCAGTTCAGCTTTACACTTATGTGCTTAAACACTGTGGTTATTTACAAGCACAGGCAGTGGAAGAAGCTACTGCGATTGAATGGTTAAATCATTTCATCTGGACCAGTTTCTTCTGGAAGACTTCATCAGTCTGTGGCCTGCCAACGAGTAGCCTTCATTGCTTCAAGCTACTGCGATGTTTGAGCTCATAGATGTTTTAGGACATCAGCTATCCCCTTTGGTCTTTACTTCTTTCAGATTGGCCTTCAGTTTGTCAATTTAGACAAATCCAACTCTATATCTCCAGTCTGAGGCTCTTTAAAGAGCTATCTAAAGCAGGTAAGATATTCACTGTTTATGCACTTTCCTCTCTTAAAAGCCTGCGTAATCCCATCAATATAAACTGACTTTCTTCACGTTTTGACAACGACACAAAATGTACAGAAATAGCAGCCATATTTCATTTAAAACTTCTGATTCTTTGGATTATCATGAAGGCTTCAATACATTTTAACATTTCCTCAGAGAAGTAGTAAACAGTGTCTATTGTGTTTAAAGCCATACATGTGCTGGTTTATTATTGTGCTACATCTGAATAGTTGCATGATGTAATCATCTGTATATAAAGTTACCATCTCACATGTCCAAACAGCCACAGGTACTCCTTTGCTTTTGTGTTTTAGTCTGTACCAGCAGGTGGGGTATGATGGGAATGTGTGTGTCTGTGTGTGCGACAGTACACGAGGATTATCAGGCCGCATGCAGGAGGAGGATAAAAGCACCTATTCTGACACGCTGCATGTTCACATGACGACCGTCTAACTTCTTGCCATGCCGATTACATGGCAACACTTTGAACTGGGTTTATTTAAAGCTTGAGTGGAAACGACGCCATCGAAATGAAGCCCTCCTTGTGAGCTGCAGAAAGACACGAGTGGCCTCAAGCCGAGTGATTTATCAAGGATGTTTGTGACTCTTCTGCTGCCTTTATATAACTATCGGCTGAAGGGTGCACTTTCCCATACTGTAAGGGGTCAGGAGGCCATCTTCTGAGCCTTGTGGCAGTTTGTTCACACAACACCATCCCACTGATGGGAGATCTGAGAGAATATGAAGGAGGAGTGGAGAACTGTACGCTATGCAGCAATTTAGCTCCTGGTGACCCCCCACCCACACAATCCCCAGACTGAGCCCCACGAGCAGCTCTTTTCCTGCACTGGCAGGACAAGCAGCTTCTCTGTGAGAGGGAGTCCCCCCCCCTTCCCAGTAACTCTCCCCCTACAACCCCGCTGTCGGTGTGCAGCAAACCAGAAGCCTGAGGCGCAGAGAGCGTGTGGGATGAAGGGATGAGAGGGGAAGATCAAAGCAGGAAGCATGAAAAAGCTCAAAGCACACAAGCAAGAGGCACCTCCCTGACCTCTGCACACACACACACGCACACACACACTTTTCATCCTGGCTACGTCGCAGAACCGCCTGCACACACACAGTTCGGTTCTCCCAGCAGCTGGGAAAAAAGGCAAAGGTCATGTGAGCTTTTCAGCAGACGCATTGGACCTGCTCAGAACCTGACTTGCAGTGTCGCCCCCTTCTGGTACCAGAGGTGCAGCACACACCTAATCCTTGTGCCATGGTGATTAAAGTTTGGTTTGGCTTTAAATATTTGTTCATGGCCATTTTAGTAGAATCCAAACGAGGTCAATTTATGAACAAATTAAACCTGTATGAACCTGAGAGGAACTTATTTATTCCATCTCAGGAACAGGAGAGTTTATGTGAAAACGTATGGGCAGTTAGTATCTTACCTGGGGTGGATAGGTTTTTGAACAATGTCATTTTGTAAAAACAGCTGTAATAGAGACTGGTTGGGCTAATAAAGGTTCATAATAGTGATTCACGTCAACATTATTTTATAAACATTTATAGTTTATCACCGTCAGTTTGCGTTTTCAGACAAAACATGACATTCAGATGGCAATGCACCAGAAGTGCTGCAACTAGCTGCTTTTTTTGCAGATTGCACCATAGCCACACGTGTTACGACTGTGTAGAGTCAAACTGACGGCAGTGTGAAGGTTTGTAAAGTGTTTGCATGAACCAGTACCAAAAAAAGTCACTGTAATGCCACTTGATTGTTCATATGTGCTGCTACCATCCACGCTGCTGATTTATTTCATGCTGCTGATCTCATGCTGCTGATTTATTTCATGCTGCTGTGTTCATTCGTACTCATCTACTCACAGAGACTCATGTTTATGCTGCTGTTGCTCGGTGTACTACTAGTGTTTAGGGTTTTTCGTAGTTCATAACTTAGATTTTATTACTGTTTTTCTTTTACATTTTATACTTTTCTTGGATGTAACTGGGACCTTGTGTAAACAAATTTGTTCCACCTCATGTACCACATGCCATGCAAATGACAAAGAACCTTACTGACCTTTACGTGACCTTGAAAATGTTAGAGTTTGGAGTCTAAAGATGTCAGCGTTCTTCTTTGGTCTTGGCACCATTATTAAAATACAGTATTAGATTTCTAATCGAGTCATAACTTTATTTATCTAATTGGTGTGAATTATGAATTTGCGTTTTCATTATTTTCCCCTGTATGTTTTCTGTCTAACTATTTCTGCACACTTTTTAGCCTCTCATATATCAAAGTGTTTAGCTCATTGAGGAGATGATTGCTGTGTCTCCTTATTTTTCAGCTTTTATACTTTTTGAATCTAAAAACACTAATTGCTTTTAGATTTTTTTAAACCTGGATTATTGAACATGCATCAGGGTACTTTTTGAATAATTTACCTTTAGTTCTTTCAAACATTTTCCCTTCAGAAATGCATAAAGTTCTCTTCAATTCTTTAAAAAGCACATTTTTTTAATCTTCTGCATATTTGCTCTATTTTTGTGTTCTTATGCTACAAGTACTTTTAGTAGTTACCGTAGTCAGCTTTTTTAGCTTTTAACTATAGTTCTGCTCCTTTTAAGGTAGCACTGCTGGTTTCAGCTAGCCTTTTGTTACTTTTAGCTTAAGTTTTGTGACTTTTTAGTAGTGCTTTTCTTCTTTTAGCTTTTAAATAGTGTTTGGCTACTTACATTTTTATGTAAAATTTTGCATCTTTTAGTGTTTAGCTAGTATTTAGCTGTTTTTAGCTTAGCAACTCTATTTTGACTTGTTAGGTGGTTGTTCAGCGCTCAGCCTTCACACTGCATTTTCACAAAAAATGCAGTTGTTGTTTTTCATTCCACAGAATTCTCCTTTAGACGATATGAACAGTCCCTTTAATCCGAACAAAGTCTCTAAACAGAAAACATGATTGTTTTAGAAATTGTAATTTTATTGATTTTATAACGTTCGCATCAGATCCAGTTGAGCGCCAGCACAACCAGCAGTGACCCCAGTTTTACCTGCTGACATTTAAAGTCGTAGTTTACACAAAGTGCCATCGGACATGCCAGCTCCTCCTTGGCCCTGAAGATCCTCTCTCCATTATTCATGAGTGCTCAGGTTGTACCCTGGGAACAAGCTGAGCGAAGCGCTGTGTCAATACGTAACACTGGCCGCCACAATGAGCTTTGCCTCCAACTACACTGTTGACAGACACCAGCACAAAAGAGCTGAAAGGGGTCCCCCTTCGTTCTCACACACACTGAAGAATGAGTCAGTGTGCTGCCGCTCGGAGCTCTGTTTGTACAGTATATACAGCCTTTGTCCACGGCCTCTGTTCTCCCATCAATGGGGACTGAAGTGTTGATGAAAACCAGGAGGAAGGGACTTCTCTGTGGGTGCCAGCAGGAGTTCATGTTCATTAGATGAGCTCCGTGCCTGTTGAAAACCACCTGTATGAACACAGAGCAACTCCGGCTGACAGAACAACAAGTAATCAGCTTACTGGACTGGTAAACATTTCATGATACATCACCGCAAAGCCTCTGACTAGCACATCATTACTGCCTGTCATTAAAAGGGATTAATAAGGCATGCCATACTGTACAATCAAAGTTTGCACCTGTGTGACGGTATGTCTCTGTTTACCATGCACTGCCCTGCACAATTCTGCTTTTTCTGCTTTATTAATGTTGGAAACCTTTCCAATATGAACTACTACACACGGGTAGAACATCCAATAAAGGAAGGCTAAAGAGGACATGGAGGTAGCTGCAGTGAGGACAGAGGATTGAGATGGAGGAGGGTGACACAGTCACAATATTGTTACTGTATCTAAATGAACCACTGGACAGATGTTAGTAAAACTCTTGGAAGCTAATCACTTGGTGGACATTTACAACTTTAACGACTGGAGTCCATCAGATTCAGAATGGCTGGCACAGCTAAGCCATGAGCAGACACCAAATTGATGTAACTCTGTCAATTTTACAGATATTAAACTAGATCTTGGTGTGACAACAGCTAAACTTAATCCCTAATTTGTTTCGTTCGTATAATCCCACACACATTTGATGATGCTGAGTTCAGGGCCAAACCATGCCCTTTCACCATTCAAAGTTTTTCTTTATGTTAGAAATAGTTCTTAATGATATTTACTGTAAGTTTGGTGTCAGTTTCTGCAGCAGGATAAATTTGTAATTCACCAACTTCCTCCCTCTGTTGTCCTGCACAAGCGTTAAATGCCTACTGGTCTTTTTCGGTTCTGAGGACGTCAATAACTTTGACCAAATCCCAAACTCCAGTTGTAGAACTGCAGCTCCAGGCCTACAGGAAGGCTTCATTGTGGAGAGGATTGGGCTTTTTGTTGTAATTCTTCCATTAGGACCACATCTACCCAGACTTCTCTGGACAGTAGATGAGTTATTTGTTATGTGATGACATTTAGGGAATCACACACACCATTGTTAAAAAAGCAACAGGTCCACTGCAGTGTAGCAGTTTCACCGCTAGGAGGCAGTACGAACAGTTTACCATTCTTCATTGTAAAGCCACAGAAGTAAAAATGTTTGTTGGATATGATGCACATGCATAAAAAGTGATTGAGTAAATAGAGATTGTACGGATTTTTTTGTGTCCCACACAGAACTTGTTGTTCCATCGTGGCCCATCCAGAGGACTTCCTCAGTCAACGGCTTGCCAACCAGATCTGTCCCATAGCCTTCACTGCTGTGTTTCAAGCTTAATAAAGTGAAACTGGTTGGCCCATATGCGAGTGTGATCATCCTGAGTTTGTTGTGGCTCCTCGGACTGATGAAGTCTTTTGGATGAAAGACGAAATGTTTCAACACAAACAAACCGTCCAGAGGACCCGACTGAACTCTGAACTGAACTTTGATCGATTTTTTGAATCTAGATTATTGAGCATGAACTTTGATGCATAAAGTGAACCAGGGTTATTCAATGAAACGGCTCATGTATATATACTATATATATATACAGTATATATATAGTATATGTGTGTGTGTGTGTGTATACAGTATACATTTTGAGTTTTGTTTAATTTTCAGTCAGAACCTTCTTATTTTATACGAGCAATTTTATCACAACTTTGTTTATGGTTAATATTAGAGTGACACAATATAAGTTATTCATAATTGTTATAAACAACAACAAGCAACTCCCATTGTTTACATTTGAGACGTGGATACGCTTAGATGACAGCCTAAATGGGCAACTGGTCCGAGCCGACAAAACAGCTGTTTAATTAACGGCAAGCTCAACCGGATCGTCACAAATTATTTTCAACATCTTAAAACAGCAAGCTGTTACAGAAGGAGACATACTGGGTTTAACTAACGATGACCTTAACCAGACATGAAGTCTGTTAATAATAAATGATTGACTTCTAATAATTTCAAGACTTACATTAGACATCATCCGTAGCATACAAAACTTTCTGGCATTTTTGTCTTTTTAATATACATTTTATAAATTTTATACATTCTAATATTATTATATTATTATATTGCATACATTTTTATTTGAATAATCAGCCCATACTCAGAACAATTTAGCTAATATCTACCAAAACACCCATTACCTGTTTTGGTATTGGCTGCCGTGACTGCAGTGCACCACAAGCTCACGTGGCCATGTACTCTAGTGTTTTATATAACTCTATCAAGTTAATCCATTGTCATTAAATAAACAACTGGTCTACTGCAGTGTCACTGGGGGCAGTACACAACAGTTTCCCTTTCTTTTCTCTTTATTTTAACACTGAAAGCATCATGAAAATAAAATCTGTGATGGGCATGAGACAGAATAAAGAAGTGATTCAACAAGATGAGATTGTTTATTTACATGAAGAATATTTTAAACATGCAAAGAAAATTAATTTTGCATAATTAATCAGTTTTGTAAAATCCCATATTGAACTGAACTGCTTTTCAAATGGCGCCATCTACTGGTTAAGAATCAGATCACCACAGAGAGAATGTTTTTTTTTTTTTTTCCAGACTGGGAGGAATGTTGCTGCTAAAGAATATGCAAAAATTAATCAACAAATCTTAATCAAATTTCCTTAAAAAAAAAAAAATACAGACAAAAAGTATTTTTTACTGCATTGAATCTTTTTTGTTAGTTTACGTTAGCGTGAAATAAACTGTCAAAAAATATCAAAATTGGACATTTTCAGATGTTTTCAAACATTAAAAACCGGTCAAAATTTTTTCACTACCTCTAAAACTCAAGATCAAGGACACGCCCCTAACCCTCTCATTCCCATGGCAACGGCTGGCACCTGCTCCTGATTGGTAACCTTAAAATGTGCACGCGCTGGCTCCAGCTTCAAACCGCTGCTTCTTGTGTCGGAGTGTTAGACGCCGGGGCTGGAGCAGGTGTAGAGCGGGTCGGTCAGCTTGATTTTTCCATCATGGTCGAGAAGTTTGTCGGAACTTGGAATTTAGTTTCCAGCGAGAACTTCGACGAGTACATGAAGGCGGTCGGTAAGTGCAGCTTTGATGATGAATTACAATTTAGATCCTTTTAGATGACGTTCCGCCGACATAGGTCACGTGCTTAAGACTCCTCAAGTGCAGCGTTTTCCCCCCAGGCGTATTTTCCATACATTTGTTGTTATGACAGAAAAATTAGTCTTTCATCTGTTTTTACTTGGATGGATTCTGCCGTTTCTTCGGTTCACCGGTGATGAACATGTTGAAATTATTAATTTGGAACTTCCATTAATCTAATTTATTACCATCTATATGAATGTGGGTGCTTATTAAATTATTCTGCTTAATTAAATCAAATTATTCCCCAAAAGTTGAACAGAAGTTTTCTAATTCTCTTTAGTTTTTTTTTCCTCCACATATCTTATTGTTTTATTTTATGAAACTTATCCAAATATTGTGTACTGTTAAATAATTATTAAATTGCTTGATTACAAATAAGTAGCCATTGTTGAGGAGCTTTTTTGTTTGTCCTGGAATATTCATCCAATTCTGTCAAGAAATATGGAAGTTCGATTCAATTTATTTCTATAGCGCCAAGTCACAGTAGAAGTCGTTTCAGGACACTGAACAAAAATTAAAAATAGCTTAACATTTTTTATATAAGTTTGTTTGTTGCAGCTTATCACACTTTTTTTCTTGCTTTATGGTAAAATACATGGGGAAAATGTGAGCAATTTGTTTTAAACCTCATACAGTACTGCTATAATTTTCATGTCTGCCTTTTTATTTTAAGCTCTACCCATAGCATCTTGAAGGGGAAAAATAAAATCAAATGTCACACAAATTCAAAACATTTTTGTTGTTGTTGAAGGTATGAGCTTTGCCAGTCGGCAAGTGGGCAACTTGGCCAAGCCGAAGCTGGTGGTAAACCTGGGAGCTGACGGGGTAATATCCATGAAGGCTGAGAGCACGCTGAAGACCGCAGAGGTCAAGTTCAAGCTGAATGAAGAGTGCGACGAGACCACAGCAGACGGCCGTAAAGCAAAGGTGGGATGTCATATAAGGTTTTTGAACTCTTCTGCTTTTCATTCTGTTTCTCATCCGTGTTTTCATTTTAAAGTCTCTCTTCACTCTTGAGAATGGCAAGCTTGTGCAGACGCAGTCATGGGATGGAAAGACCACAACGTTGGAACGGGAGATTCAAGGCGATGGGAAATGCATGGCTGTTGTGAGTAAATTTACCCCTCAACTTTCAGTTCTTTCTGACTGATGTAAATGGGCAATCTGCTCTTGTGTCAACAGAAATGTACCATGAACGACGTGGTTGCGGTGAGGACGTATGAAAAATCTGCTTGACATCCCAGGCTGTCACCAAGACAAACTCCCTAAACCATTTTATAACACAATAAAACTTAACGTGTGGTATTTTTGTCTTTTTCCAGTGGAGAATTGCAAAACAATAAACGTGTCAAGCTGTGTGATTAACTTTCTTTAAACAGTATTATAACAGAACTGAGTTCTTGATGCTGAGGAACACTAAACCTTAAATTTTGCCCATTTGTCACTTGAGGGTTTTAAGAGAAGCATAATGAGCTCTGAGTGCTGAGAAGTTTTAAAGATAAACTGCTAAGCGTCTAACACAATAGACCTCATTTCAAGCACCATCATGGCTTTATCCAGAGCCGGTTATTCCAGGTTAATAGACTGGTACCATGTCAGTAGCCAAGACTTAGTTGTGCTAATTTACTAATGGAAGGGATTTGATTTTAGGGGTAAAGCTTCAAATGTGACTGTGATGTACAAAGACCCTTTTGTTAATCCAGGAAAGCAATGTGCAGTCCATATGACATAGATTTGAGGGGGGGGGTGAGGCCAAATCCCTGCTTGTGGTTGGTGCTGTGACCCCAGTTCAAAGCAGATGTCTTGCAGTGGTAAAGTGCACATAGTTGATTTTAATTAGTTTTTATTAAAAAAAAAAAAATTTTTGGAGTGGGTCCAAGCATAAATCCTCAAACACTTCCATATTGTTTGACCACGTGGGGTGGTCAAGTGACATGCAGCGCACAGTTTTGCCTTTTGTTGATTCATTATATTTGTGTGCAAAACCCTGTTAAAGATAAAGTTCAGTTTGTTTGCTTTAAAATGCAGACTTTGAAATTATTTTATTCCCTAAAACACAAAGCATCAGCTGGAAAATGCTTGTTTTGTACTACAAACTAAATTGACTTGACCATAATATGTCAAATGGACACAATAACCTCTTTAGACATGCTATAAAAATGAATTGTATAATTTTATTAATATTTAATAGCGTTTTGTGTAGGTCGGGGTGACTGAAGGCAGAATTGGGTCTGATGTTGAATGTTGACAATATCTTCCACAGGCTGGATGTGAGGTAGTGGAGAAATTTTGCAATGATCAGATGAAGTGACCAAGAGTATTCCCCAAGAAGAGGAGAGTGGTGACTGGAACAGACCTGACTGTGGGTGAAAGAAGTCAAATACTGTAAGGAAGGATGTCTTTATAAAAGTAGACAGCAGTACAGTATATAAGTAGACTACATTTTGTATAAAAGAGGGAAACTGTGGAAGACTGGGACTAAAGTTGTGGCAAGAGAGAGTGTGGACAGATATTTGAAAGTCAAACAGAATGTTGAGGAAAGAAGAATGTTGTAAAGAGTTCAGAGGGGAGCTGTTACAGGTTCAGTGTAATAAAAAGACCTTCCAGATGATGGGGCTACTATGGTAACAAAGACAGGTAGGGAGGTACTTGATGTGTCATCAAGTACAGTATGATGAGATGTACAAAGGCTGGACACTAAAGAAGGAGAGAAGAACTTGTATCAACTGTTGAGACAGAGTGAGCAGGTTGAAAAGGATGTGCAACAGGTTAGGCTTGTCAAAGACATGTTTGTTTTTGTTTGTAGGTTAACACAAGGTCAACAATGCAATGAAATGTTCAGGGTGAGTAGAATCGTTTCGACTCACAAAACAAGAAATACCAAAGCATGAACTAAAAACACAAAATAAAGTACAAAAAAGTGAAAAAGACATATATTTACAAAGTACAAAAAAATAGAGTAAACAACATGATAGAATAATATACTGTAGTAAAAAAAACTTGGTAGAAAGGATAGATAGAAATGTTAACATTCTAAAAAGTGAGGACAGTGTGATGGGAAGATAGAGGGAGAACTTTGAGGAGCTAATGAATGAATCAACATGAAAGGAAACAAGAGTAGAGGTTATAAAAATTGTGGATCATATAAAGTGGGAAAAATAGTGAGGATTAGGTTCGGATAGCTTTTGAAGAGGAAGAAGAGGAAGACAAATGGACCAGTGTAGGTTTGTAGGAGAGACAACAGTAAGGTTTTTAACTTGAATATTCAGTTTTATTTTTACAAATTCCAAAATACCTGAGGAATGAAGAAGCGTGCTGGTGCCCATCTTTAAGAACAATGGCGATGTACAGATTTGTAGCAACTAGCAAGACTTAGACGAGAGGTGATGACTATCTGTGAGCAGCAGTATGGTTTCATGCCAAGAAAGAGCACCACGGTCGCCATCTTTGCTTTGAGGATACTTATGGAGAAGTACAGAGAGGGTCAGAAAGAACTCCATTGTGTCTTTGTGGATTTATAAAAAGCATATGACAAAGTGCCAAGGGTGGAGGTGTGGTATTGCATGAAGAAATCTGGAATGGCAGAAAAGCATGTTAGACTGGTACAGGACATGTATGAAGACAGCATGACTGTGGTGAGATGTGCTGTAGGAGTGACAGATAGCTTCAAGGTGGAGGTGGGAGTGCATCAAGGATCAGCTCTGAGCCCTTTCTTGTTTGCTCTGGTGATGGACCAACTAACAGGTAAGGTCTGGCCAGAATCCCCATGGACTATGATGTTTGCAGATGATCTGTGATGAGGACAAGGAACAGGTAGAAGAAAACTTGGAGAGGTGGATGTATGCACTTGAATGAAGAGGAATGAAAGTCAGCTTTAATAATACAGAATATGTATACATGTGTGTGAATAAGAGGGAGACAGGTGGAACAGTGAGGCTACAAGGAGCAGAGGTCACAAAGGTGCAGGACTTCAAATTCTTGGGGTCCACTGTACAGGAAAATGAGAAGTGTGGTAAAGAAGTGAAAAGTGTTCATGTTGCTATTGTTCAGCGTATTGTTTTGAAATATTAGTGTTTAGCATATTTCTTAGTTTAACATATTCCTTAGTTTATATGTTAGATCATTATTACTGTTTCATTTTACAATTTATGTTTTTGCTATTTTTGGATGTAACTGGGACCATGAGTACATGATTTTGTTCCACCTCATGTACCACATGTGATGCAAACAACAATAAAGAAACTTGAAAAAGAGTCCAGGCAGGATGGAGTGGAGGGAGAAACTTTTCAGGAGTAATTTGTGATAAAAGTGTGAGCAAACGTCAAAGGAAAGGTTTACAAGACAGTGGTGAGATCAGCCATGTTTTTTGGTTTGGAGACCGTGGCACTGACAAAAAGACAGGAGAAAGAACTGGAAGTGGCAGAAATGAAAACGTAGAAGTTCTCCTTGGAAGCGAAAAGTATGGATTAGATTAGGAATATAAGAGGAAGGCCAAAAAAAAAAAAAAAATTAGATACTGTATATGGATGCAGTCAGAGAGAACATTAAGGCAACTAGGATGAGGGCAGAGGATGCAGAGGCCAGAGTGAGATAGAGGTTGTCTTGTTGTGACCCCTGAAAAGAGAAAGAAGAAAAAAGTTAAGGAAGCACAACATACAGATAGAAGTGAACATATTAAAACATAAACCCATTGTAAAATGATGACTCCTGTTTATCACTGTGTACTAAGTTTACTCATTTTATAATATGAACTTTAATGCATGTACAGTACTGTACTTCAAATTTTTGAATTTTACCGTTTCTATATTGAAGCTATAGCGGCATCTTGTGGACAACCTAAGTAGTCATAGTTCAGGTTTGGACTGAACCATTTTGTGAAGTGGGGGGATTTCAAAAGCTTTTGTGAAACTTATAACACTTGTGTGTAGATGTATCAATTTAAAATTTATTATATAATTTATTTATTTACAATTTACCTTGCAAAGTAAATTCTATTGTTGATGTTAGCCAACTTTCTTACGCATTTCGCTTCCCCACCCCCCAAATTAATCAGTCCTGAATTACGTACGTTGTACGTTCTTACGTAATGCGTCATGTCTGACGTAGACATAGGACGTAGCGACTTTAAAAATGGCTGACAGAGAAAATATGGAAGTAGACAAGGGAGAGAATAAACCTTGTTTAAAACAGGTTAAGTCAGTGTTTGACGACAATACGCAAAGCTCGGGCAAGCAGACGAGTCCAGAGGGAAAAACGGGCTCAGCTGAAAGTCGCAGCACAGCGGAATACTGCGAGAAGCTACAGGCATGGATGTGGCAGTACTACACTGGATATGTGAACTGGCAAAGCTGGCTGGCAGCCTCAACGATGTCCTGCTCGTATTACGTACAGCCACCCAGCGGAACCTCGACGGCTGCTGATTTCAACCCTCATAGTTTGCACAATAATGTCCCGTTTGGGTTTCCGTTATCGCCTTATCCACCTGCGGTCAACTCGCCGAGCGGCCGAGTGGGAGACGCCGCTGTCGGAGCTGCATCGGCCGCTCAGCAGCAGCAGCTGCAGCCGCAAGCGAACGGAAACGCCCAGAGACCTGGTAATAACTGCTGTTCTCTTAAAAATACTTTATAACATGTATTTTATTCATCTCATAGCCAGATCGTCTCTATTTCAAACAAGTAAAATAATAGGCCGATACAATCACGTCAACATCTTTGACAATCATTTAGGAGAGGCTGCTGACATTATTATGACATTTGTGTCGATTAAAGGAAATAAATTCAATTTTTGTGGAAAAACTTGCAACCCCCCTGATCTATAGACTAAAAATGTTCTTAAAAAACTGTTTGTTGAGAAGTGTTTTTTTTTTTTTTAAAGAGAGTTGAGTTCATGTTTGTTATTGTTTAGAATAAAAGTTTCTGTGTCCTAAAATTGGGGATGCACGATATTAGATTTTTGGCTGATATCCGATATGTTAAAACTTATTTGGCCGATAACCGATATCAATACTGATCCCCCCAACAGCACCTTTTATATCCATGCGTTATTGTTATGGAATGGCCGATGTCTGATACTTAACTTTTACCGCTAATATCGGTTGATGCCATGCCAATAACATCGTGCATCCCTACCTAAAATAATTAAAGGTTTTGGTTTTCTTCTTTTCTCCAGGTCGGGAGTACTACATTCCCTCCCCACTCCAAAGACTCATGGCTGAAATGGTGGATTTCTTCATCTTGTTTTTCATCAAAGCAACTATAATCATTAGTATTATGCATCTAAGTGGAATCAAGTGAGTTAAAGTAAAAGAGCAACAGTGTATTTATTTAAAAAAATATAATTTTAAAAAGGCAAACAATTTGATAAACATAAAACAGTTATTTAGAGCTGTGTATTTCCCCTTGAATTTTCAGAGACGTTTCCAAGTTTGCCATGCATTTCATAGTGGAGGAGATCGATGAAGACACGTCGATGGAGGAGCTACAGAAAATGATGCTTGTTGCCCTCGTGTACCGGATTCTAGTGTGTTTTTATGAGGTGAGCACTCACAGAGATTCTGAAGGTTGTGTGGTTTCACTTAAATTCTGTACTGAAATTTATTTTGGCGTTTCACCTCCTACCCCAACTCTCCCAGATTGTGTGCATTTGGGGAGCAGGAGGTGCCACCCCAGGGAAGTTTCTCCTCGGACTCCGAGTCGTCACGTGTGACTCATCAGTTCTGGTTCAGCCCAACAGAGTACTTGTGATTCCGGCTACTAACGTATCTCTGTCTGCGTGAGTGTCTTTTTCTTCTTCTTCTTCTTCTTCTTCTTCTTCGTTCTGGTTATATTTCAGAAACATTCTCATCAATCTGAGTACAACAGGTAATTGAAATCTTGGTTCCGTCTCCCCACACAGGTCGACGGTCCGAGCCTTGAACAAGAACTTTTCCATTGCATTCTTTTTCCCGGCCTTCATCACACTCCTCTTCTTCCAGCACAACAGGACTGTGTATGATATGGTCGCTGGGACAATCGTCGTCAAGCGATCCAGGGTCAGATGACGCTGAAGTGGACGAAAAGAACAAATTGTACGACAACTGAACAGAAACAATATTTTTTTAAATATAAAAATGCCCACAAAACTGCTATGTTCAGGTATCACTGGAACGTAGGAGTTTTCGGCTGAGAGTCTGAATCCGTTCGACGTGCTTCGGTTCACTGCGACCTGGGACTTGTTTGTTTGTTTGTTTGTTTTGGACAGACACAAACTATTCCTGCATGCATGTCCTCATGCTGCACTCAGTATCTGCTCCTGTGTCCAAATGTCTGATTGAACACAGGAAGAACGATGGGAAACACATTTTATTACCTTGTTTTAAACTTGTTCAGATTAAGGGCAAATGTTGTGTATCACTCAGTATTTAAATGTCCGATTATGCATTTGTACAATTTCACCTTTAGTATCTCATAATATTACAGCCAAACTTTACAGCTGTTTCCAGAAACAGTTTGTTGAGTGGTTGTTCAACATTCAAATAAATTAAAATGAACATTTTTACAGCATTAAGTATTGGAGAACTAAGAAAATACATTTTAGTTTTATACACAAATTATGTTGTGTATTTGATTTTCATTCCTAAAGCTCTCTCTGAAATAAACACAGCCTTTGTAGAACAGGAAGTTGTCCACATGCGGCTCAGAAAGCATTTCTCTTTCTTACACGTGCACAGAAACAGCACTTATTCTTTACTTATGCTGGTTTTGATGGATGGTTTCTTTGGGTTTCCTCTCAGTTCTTCTTTAATTAGCTGTTCAGATGTTGTGGACAGCCGCTGTGTTTACAGACAGACGTTCTGAGAGGTGCCTTGAGCTCAAGAAGCAATTTCAACAGAATCCAGACTGCTTTAGTGCCTGAACATTACGGCCACCTAGTATTAACTTTCAGCCTGTGTCACATGCAGGACTTTATTTTAATGATAAAACTCTCCATATTCCTTGAACTTGTGATATTTGGAAAACGTATTTATAAATTGTTACCCTGTTTGTCCACATAAACATTTATGCAACTTTAAAATCATCAAGTCTCTTCTGAATCTCTTATTCTCATTTAATCATGGTGCCTAACTGTTGCCTCTTAACCCACTTGGTTTTAAAGGCATAAAAAAAAAACCCTTATATTTATTTGATTCATTTGTCCTGAAAATGTTGCCAACAGTCATTTCTAAAAGTAAAACAAATCACAGTTGAATATGGATTTATAACCCATGTACTATTATTTAGGCTTATTTTTTCTGGTTTAAATAACTTTCAAATGACTACTCTGTGGTATTTTTATGTCAGTATGGGTCAGACTGCTGTTTGACCCAATGATCTTCATCACTTTAAGAGGGACAAATCGTCCTCTGCTTGCTCAGCAGCTGAAACACTGATGGATTAAATGAAAATGTAAACTTGACCAGAGCTCCACTTTATTCTGATATCATCTGTACGGCTGAAAGGCCGAGGTATTTTGATGATAACAGTTTCATGAAGGCAATTTAAGTTAAACCACCTCTAGTTACCTGTCTGAAATCTTATGTTTGTTTGGATTGTGCTTTAGGCTCTTAATGCGCCACTCCTTTAGGCCTAACAAGGAGGAAAACCTTGAATAAATATTATTTGAATTATCTTACATGCAGCAGTGAATTACAAATTTAGACATAATGATTCAAAAGTTAAAGAAAAAATTATAACAGTTTAACTCACAAGATAGGACAAAATATGTTACAAGTTGAGCTGAATTGCTACAAAAGTCAACCTATTTGTGACTCATGCTGGCAAAACTAGTAGGAGTAAAGAGAGAATAATGATTTTTTTACCACAAGTGAGATTTGCTTAAGAATAAAGACTGTCTAGCACTTCCACTAACTAAATTAGCATACAATCTTCCTAATTGACCTTGAAAGTACAAGTTTTGTCTTAAGAATTATTCTTTTGTTTTGTAACTTTTTAAACTGACCCATTTTTGCTGCCATAGCTCTGGGAAATCCCTTTGTATAATGTTTAGCTTCATTATGTCCCCCTTTATAAATACAGTACAAGGTAAAAAAATTCCCAATGATGTCATCTTAGACCGAAAATATAAAAAATTAAAGATTTTTTTTTCCTTGAAAACAAAACCAGTTTGTTGCCAGACGAGGAGGTGAGTCACCAAATGTCAACAAACTATAATTTTAAAGCTTTTAAAATTGAGAATTTAAAACTAATATTGACACAAGATTAAAAAACTCATTGTGACTCATCACATTTTTTAATGTTGTGGTTTTTAGAATTCAAGATTTTTCTTATCGTGTTAGAACAAAATAATAATAATAATTATTATTTTTATTATAATACCAGCCAGGGGCCTTTCTGGGTGGAGTTTGCATGTTCTCTCCGTGCATGCACGAGTTTTCTCCAGGTACTCCAGTTTCCTCCCACAGACCAAAAACATGTATGTTGGTCTGAATGGTGACTCGAAATTGTCCTTAGGTGTGAGTGAGAGAGTGAATGGTTGTTTGTCTCTATGTGTCCCTGTGATGAACTGGAGACCTGTCCAGGGTGTCCCCCACCTCTCACACAGTGACAGCTGGATATGTGCACTAGTGACCCCCCCACAACCCAGAAAAGAAGTGCGTACAGATAATGTATGAATGGATAATAAACAATTTATTGTAATATTTTCTCATCTATCTCAGGAGTTTGTCTCCATCTAGTGTGTATATTTATTGTTAAACCTGTTGTTACAGTGCAGCGATGCCTTGTAACAAACATGCTTACTGCCCGGCAAGTTTTATTTTAGGCAAATGTAATAATCTTAAATAAACCTAACATCTCCATGTGGGCCACCAGCAGGTCTTTAAGAGCAGCTGCTTGTTAAAGACATCATGTATATCCTGCTTCATGGCGGCTCAGGGAGTTCGAGTTGTTGGGAAGAGTTGACATGGTGATGGTGTCAGGCAGCTTCAGGTGTCAGACACTACGACTTGGCATAGGAGCAGGATTACCATGATCCAAAGACACGAGGAACTCTCCCCAGGATTGGACAGTGAGCAATCTGAAGCTTGGGAGCTTGTGAGAGAAAAACCCTAAGGGCTCATTCATTTGTTTGGTTTTAGATAAAGTTTTGTGAGAAACTGTGATGAATCTCTCATCAAATGTGGTGAACCCAGTCATTTATTACAACACAACATTTGTCACCAATCAGACTCAGGACCATCATGGTTTCTGCAACAAATGAGGTTTTGAGAATAAGACCCCCTAGGAGATGAACAACGCAGCGGGGGTGTTTCGGGGAAAAAGCAGTGCACAAACAGTAAAGTATATTTAATTATCATTGTTAGGAATAAAATAACCTTTGAAATTGTGGACAATAAGATAATATGGGTAGGTAAATATACTGTTTAATTATGAATTATGGAAAATAGATCATATAAAGATGACTAGAATATTTGTCAGATGTGTAAACTAGGCCATAAACTGATAAAGAATATCTTTTTAGTGACTGCTAACTTTTAAAATCAACCACAACACTTTCTGCTGTCAGTAAGAAAATAGTTCCTTATAAGGCCTTTAATGAGAAAACAAAATAAAGCACAGGTTCTTGTTCAGTTAAATAAGATAAACTATAAAGTTAAATTATAGTTTGCATCATTTGAGTATGTGTGGGGATTATAAAATAATTAATTATGAGTTAAAGAGCAACTTAATGGATCAGAATGACCGTAGAGCAATCTAAGAATTGATGAAGTAATACATTATCAAAAGGATAATCAGAGTCTCACAGTCATTGTGAGATTATGTGTGTGTGCTAAAATTTACCTAATGGAAAAAGAAATGTGTCACATACTCACATGAGAAAACAGCTAATGTGTGCCTGATTGATTGGATAGAAATTTAAAACAGGAAGTGTCACGGGGTGGAGAAAACAGTCTATAAATATGGGAACAGACTTGACACACGTCAGAATTGTATTGAACGGAGGCCTTCATGTCAGGTAATATATCAGAATCAGAATATATATACAATTCTCTCTTGTTCACTCATTTTGAAGTCTGTAAAATTAAAGATGTTTAATTCTGACATAAGCGTGTGTTCCTTTCAAGCAAACAACCAGGGCAGGGGAAGAGGAGAAAGGAAATTTGTTTCCCCTTATATCATAAATCCTATTTTCTAACTCATTTGGTGTCTGATGCCATCCTTGGAAAAAAAAAATCTACTCCCTTGCTGCCACATGGCATGCCATACGGTACTGAGTTGCTGACCAGCCTGAGTTCCTGCCACCCTCTCTGGCTCTTTGAACAAGGAAGTCATCCACAGGCAGCATGGAGGCTCTCACAGCTTTCTCTGACAGCCATGTGTTCAGTGTCTGAGAAGCACCATGTGTGGGCCAGAGGGATAAGACTAACAGTCTGGGCTCAACTGGGCTAAAATATCCTCTCAGTGAATGATTACTAACATTTGTGTCCTTGTGGTCATGATTTTCTCCTTAGCCTTTTGAAATGAGCAGGTGGCAGCTGCTGCTCACGCTCAGCAGGAGCAGGCTTCAGGTGTTTTGAGGTGGTGGAAAGGTGATGTGGGCGGAAACAGCGCTCTGAGTTGTTGTCGCTGCTGCTGTTCCTCTCTCCGTGTGTGTCTGTTCCTGTTGGTGTTCCTCTCAAGTGGAGCCAGTAATTACAGGCTGGCTGGGCTCTGCCTGAGAGGAAAGGACTGCTGATGAAGAGGAGACCTGTTGATGGGGCGGGGAGAGGAATGCCTGCTCCCACACTAGAGTTGTCATGGAGCCTAAATCATACAGTAAAAAAAAAAAACCTGATTAAAAGTGACCTCTACAGCAATAGTTTAGATAATTTGAAGTGGCAAATCTCACTTGACAAACTAATGTCTCACCTGTTGAATGGCCACAGCTAAAGGCTAGTGAACAGCTAAATTGAGTGGAGCCAAAAGCAAAGTGCATAGCCATTGTCTGAAAACAACTCAAATATAAAAAAAAGTGATAGCACTTCATGGGAGCACTATTTTATAACACTCTACACCACATTCATTTTAAAATGACGCAGTTATTTACATGAAATTCAATGGTTATTCACAAATAGCAATAGCAGCAGCTGCAGCACCTTCAGTAGAAATATCATACTATCTCATGCTGCTGACTATCCATGCTGCTAATTAGCTCATGCTGCTGCTGATCGCATGCTGCTGATTATCCATGCTGTTGATTAGCTCATGCTGCTGCTGATCTCTTGCTGCTGATTATACATGCTGCTTATTATCTCATGCTTCTGATTATCCACGCTGGTGATGATCTCGTGCTGCTGATTATCTCATGCTGCTGATTATCCATGCTGCTGATTATCGCACTGCTGATTATCCATGTTGATGATTATCTCATGTTGTTGTATTCATTATTCGTACCCATCTGCTCACATAGACTCATGTTTGGGCTGCTATTTTTAAGCCGTATTATTTTTCATTATTAGTGTTTAGTGTTTCTATTAGTGTACCATTTGGCGTTCTTTTAGTGTATATCTTAGATCCTTACATACTGTTCCTTTTTACACTTTATATTTTTTGTAATTGTTGGATGTAGCTGGAACCCCGAGTACATAATTTTGTTCCACCTCATGTACCACACGTGATGAGACTGACAATACGCCTACTTGAACTATTTCTGCAGGTATAACCAAAGTAATGAAAATTTATGGCATTCTCAATCACCCAGGTTTAAAAAAAAATCCAACAATGTTCAGTGGTTTTTCTTTTTACCTGGATGATTGAGCATGAATCTTGATGTCTTGAACCACTTTGGCTGTGGCAGCTTGGGAGTAGTCGACGGGGGAGAGGACACCCCACAGAAACCATCTCATCACCAGCAAACTGGTTGGTCCACTGTAGGAGTGTACTGCTTAGTGGGGAAAACTGTTTGTTTGGGATTTCTCAGACTGATGAAGCCCTTCGGATGGAAGGCAAAATGTCTCTCAACAAAAAAAGAAACTGTCCAGCTGACTGACTGAACATTGTTGGATACGAAGACTGGAATAGTTTTAAAAGGGCAGCAATCTACTTTGGTACTGGCTCCATTTGGACCATTAATATTAATTTGGTCAGAATCAAACATCATTCCTCCAAGCAGAGGTTGTTCAAACAGGTGAGATACTTATTGTTCATAACCTTTCCATAAAACCCCACTTCAAAAGATTTGATAAGATTTGCCACTGACTTGAAAATTCATCGAGCCCACACCTGAGTAACCTTTGAGCTAATACATGTATTCTGCCCAGTCAACACTGTAATAGTTATTGCCTTCCACTGTGGAAGTAAATTTTGAAATATAATTTTTTTCTTGGTCAAGGAGATAAATACAAATACTGTATGTGAAATAATATTGAACTCATGTTACAGAAAGATACATTTCCTGAGCTCCAGCTGTCCTAATGAATATGAAGTGATGTAAAACTTCAAGAAAAGAGCACGAATGCTACATTTATGTAGTTTTATTTTTTCCCCTATGACATAACAATAGGTTTCTGGCTGTTTTGGAACACAGTAATGACCCCCATGAGGCAGCGTCTAGTTTGAGTTGTCAAGACAACCATAAAACTCAGTATAAATTACAGAGAAATGTCTTTTTATTTTGGTTTCACAGAGCACAAGGATAGCAAACCTGGTGCACGGTCGATGAGAGGGGTTTAGGCACATTACTTGAAACCTGTTTGTGACCTAATCACTGCCGACTCCCTCGTGCCCCAAAACTTGTTTCCACGTCTGAAGAGGGACAGAATTAATTTTCCTGACAACATCAGTATTTACCATAAACATTCAGACAGAAAAAAAAAAAAAAAAAAAGACATCAAAGTGGCTTGACTTGCTACACCAATAAAGAAGCTGTTTTAACATGATAATAACAGACAATCTTCTTTAAAGCTAGACTCGTTAAGTAAAATAAATAATGTATGGTTCATATGATTAATAACAGAAATATTTCTGATTCAAACTGTTGTATATGTTGATGTCTAGAAATCTGTTTGATTGATCAAATGTTCTCAGGTGTCTTCGTGTTCGTTCAATGATTCGTTCGTTCAATTTTAAGCACACAGTTGTGCTTAAAATAAGTAAATTGTAACATACAGAATGGGCATTAATTAATTAAGCACGTTTTAAACTTTTCATTTTTGCAATTTTTATTACTTATAATCATTTATAGAAAAGTATTTTAATCATGACAAAAATGTGCAAACATTTCCTAAATCGTCTTTAAAAAACAGATGTGCATGTTTGAATAATATTCTAAATTTTATGTTATGTTAAGTTAAATAATTAAACAAAAACACTTCATTGTTTTAAATGAAATATCAGCCAGTTGTTGCATCATAAACCAAGACATAAAAAACTATTAGAAAGTAAAAATTTTTTTGAATTTACATCAAATATTAAAATATTATTGGGCGGAACGGTGGATCAGTTAGTAGAGCTGCCACCTCTCAGCGAGCAGGTCGCCCTGGTTCAAATCCCAGCTGAGCGCCTTTCCAGGTGGAGTTTGCATGTTCCCTCCATGCATGTGTTTTCTCCAGGTACTCCAGTTTCCTCCCACATACCAAAAACATGCATGTTAGGCTGATTGGTAACTCTAAGTGCTCTTTTAGGAAAATATGGAACAATCTGTAATATAAGATGGAGCTAGGTTGTTGAGAGCTTTGTAGGTTAGAAGTAAGATTTTGAACTCAATTCTGGATTTGACCAAGATTATATGAAAGAATAAGATTAGAGGTATAGACAGTTTGGAGGGCCCTCATGCTTTTTTTCTCCCATGGTTTTATTCTTCAGGTGGAGCCGTGCGCAGGCCCTGCAGTTCTGAGTTCTAACTTAGAGCACAGCTTTCACTCTTTTGGTTCCTCCTGACACACCTGCATTCAGTATCAGCATCAACAGAATGAACTGGACGATACTCGTTGCCAGTTTGTTAAAGTCATCATAGTGAACATTTGGCTTCAGTATTTCCTCGTGTGTTCAAAGCGATTGTTTATTTATTGTGCTGTAAGAATAATGGTAGCCTGTGTTCACCTCTAGACTCGCCGAGGGTTTGACGTGACAGTTGCTCCTCTCGATTTTCTGATGTTAGGAAACTCCTATTGTTGCTCTCACTAACCTCGAAGGCGCAGCTGTACTTTGAAAACTCATCTGAAAAACTCACCTGCCTGCCCACTCTCCACCAACCTCCTCCTCTGACTCCTGGACCTTGCCAACCATGTTGGACAAAAGTACAAGACAAGCACCCCGAGAATAACAAACGTCCTCTCTCACAGATTCCTGGAATGCTGTGCATCCTCAATAGTTTCTATTTGCACGAGTCTCTGTATAATAAAGCTTTTCACCTTGATCCCTCTGGAACTGTCTGTAGTTAGCAACTGGTTGAAAACCCTTTAAAATCATGACAAACTACAGACACACTGTGAAACAGTCTGTTGAGACATTCAAAACAAGGCTTCAAACTATTTTGACAGAAAACACTAAAAACTTTCAACACAAAAAGGAAGAGAAAAACATTTAAATTTAAGTAGTTGTCATTACGCCTCAGGTTTTGTATTTAAAATGTTGGACCGGCTGCAACACAGATCGTGAGAGGAGGTTTGTTAATTAAAAATAGGCGCACAGAAAATATAACCATGATAACGCAAATGAAATGCTCCAAAAACATTGAATGATTACAGTGAAATACTTGTGAGAACAAGTTGTTTGGACAATGCAATCGAATCAAAAATTACATTTTATCATTAGAGACATAAAACGTTTATTAAAAGTTAAAATAAGAAGCACAGTCCTTCAAGAAATAATATGTCAAAATGAGCTCAAGACTAAATAATGAAGTAACAGAAGAGGAATAGCAGCTGAGACTTAGATATTAAAAATATTCTGACATTTAATATCAGTTGATGTACTGGACTTTGTTTGTTTGCATAGAACTGTAATTTGACTCCTTCTCAGTGGCTGCTGTGGTTTACTAGAGATATTTTGTCTTTGAAATCAAAATTCAGCAGAGTCCAAGCTGAAAGACATTTTGGTAACTATACCTTTCTCGGTGGCTTTGCATATTTTGTATCCACATATTTTAGGAATAAAACATAGAGAATACTGTACTGTAATTCCAAACGTGAGTCTTGTGAGCTTGTAGAGTGCCCCCTGTTGTTCAAATCTGAAACTGCAGAGAGCAGGCTTGAGCAAAGGTCACTGAGGCTGCTTTTCATAGTCACAATCAAATCCATTGCTTCTCCAACCAAAAGTGACACTTGTTGATGATTAAGCATGTTGTAATATTAATCTGTCAAGATATATGTCCAATCCAAACCAACTTTATTATAAAGCACTTAAAAAAAAAACAGAGCACAGGACCAAAGTGCTGTACAGACAAGTTAAAAAGCACAGAAGGAATAAAATACATAATTAAATAAAAAAATAAAATAAAAATAAAAGAAAATTAATAAAATTGATCAAAAAGACAAACAGATAAGCAATTACAAACACACATATCTATCTATCTATCTATCTATCTATCTATCTATCTATCTATCTATCTATCTATCTATCTATCTATCTATCTATCTAATTTTTTTTTGTCATTCCTTTTGGGTGCTCTCTTCTTCAGGGGTCGCCATAGAGAAATAAGTCACACAAAGACTTGGCGATTGTTTTTACCCCGGATGTCCTTCTTGACAAAACCCCAGACCACAGAGCTACCACAGCCCTCTGTGTGGAGCAGAGAGCTGCTGTCTGGGGCACCCAGGGGAGCAGATGGTGGGGCTTAAGGGCCCAGTGTGGAGCAAATGAGGGTGGAGACGTGTGTGGGTGCTTCACAATCCCTACCCACATTTTGATGTCGTCAATCCGGGGAGTTGAACCAGTGACCTTCCGATCACAAGCCCACCTTCTCTAACCTCTGCACCACCACCCAGTCTGTCAAGGTAATTATGTGCCAAAATAAAGACAAATTTCATTTTCAAGTAATTTTTCATTTGTCTTCCCTGTCTGCTCCTATAAAGTGAACATCTTGTATAAAAGTAATACTTGAAACCAACAATAATTTTGTTTCCTGGCTCCACACTATGCTGATTTTTATTTATTTAATTTTACCCAGTATGTTTCTTGTCTGATTCATTTGGTCCAGGAGCTCAAACAAACCCTGCTGAGTTCCTTTGGTGGCTGTATTCCTCCTCCACAAATCACTCCCACCCAATCCTTTCGTTGTCTAAAGTATGTTCTGGAGATGTGCGTAAGCAGTGGCTTGCTATTTTCAGCTGAATGAAAAGAGTCTTGGCACTCAGGATGAAATCTGTTTTGTTCTGCTGAATTTGGCTCGCCAGATGCACAGAGCAGGAAGCAAGGCTAAAGCATCCACTTTAATGGTCTCCTATAATAAAACCCCAACTATTTGGACGAGAAAGAAGCATGACTTTTAGTTGAGTGTTTTCCACCCACCATGCCAGAAAATATCAGTTATTCCCAGAAACAAAATAAGAAAATTTGTACATTTCTTTGTAGATAAAAAAAAAAGTTGTATTGTTTTTAACATGTAACAAGTTGATTAAACGGTTGCTGCTACTCCTCTACATTATATTTTTACTCCCTTATCCACAAATCAAATTACCGGTACTTACCTGGAAATTATTCAGGACAAAAAAAATTAAACCTCGAGTTGGGACATTTTCTAACTATCTTATTTTTTTTAAAGTGCAAAACGACTAGTTGACATTATGACTCATATTTTTAAGGTTTCGGTACACGTTGTAACCATTTACTAAAACATGCGAAGGACTTTTAACTGTTAACGTTTGTTAAAAACCTGAACTTTCACCTTTTTACATTCACATAAGCCATTTCATTAAGACTGCTCATAAGCATTAAACTCTTGCTGAAGCGATCAAAACAAGATTGCTCTGACAAACTCTGATACGTCCAGTGAAAACAGTAAAAGTAGATCAACACAGCTCATTCTCAGAAGGAGAAGCCGAGGTCAGCATCACCTGCCTTGTGGATTTGCTGTCCCTTTGCTCTTTTCATTAACTGCTGAATTCACTGGTCTTTCAATAGCTTCTTTCACAGTGACATGCTACACCACCATTGAGCTACAGCCACGTTGCCACCCATCTTTCTTAATGGGGACTGGAGACTGTGGAGCTGCCTCTTGTTGCCATGGCAGCAAGGCTTTCACATTCTCCCCACATCTAGCATGGAGCAGGCATGTCGTTCCCTCTGAAGTGGAGCTCGAGGCTCCGCGGCAGCAGGGACAGGACCGCTCTCAGACCCGGGACTTTTCAGTCTCGCAGTCAGTTGGGGCTACTGTGTTGAACTAAACTCGTGCACAGAACAAGTTTGTTTTTGCTCTTTACACCCAAGCCAATACAATTTTGTCAACTGTGATGAGTGACCGAGTTTGACAGCGTCATCCTGCTGGGATATGGGTGCCTCTTCTGAGCAAGTTTCAGCCCCTGGCGGTGATTTTTACAGCAGCCCTTTAATGTGGAACACCACCTAGTGGGATCATTTAAAAATCAAAAGTATAAAGATGGAGGGGGAAAACAGAATTACTGTAAGCAGGGTGCTTAGGGCCCCAGGGCCACTAGGGGGCCCCCCAAGTGGAAGCACAGGTTTTAGGACGCTTGTGAAGTATTGAGGAAGAAGTAACATAAACAGGTCAAATGTATGGGTAAAGGTTATTTGATATTTTAAATTCAGCTTTTGTAATTTATTGCATACATTTACATAATTTTAAGAACTAACCATTCAACTTTAAATTTCTTTTTTAAACCATTTTATGTGGTTTCAAGTAATTGTTCATTTACGATATTGAAGTATTTCCTTGATTTATTTTAGGTAATTTTGTTTGTTTTTGCACAATTTAAGTTATTTTTATGCATCTAAATTAATTTATTGGCTATTTGTTGTTGATCTTGCACTACAAATTATTTTGAACATTACTGGTGCAGTTCTTTGGAACCAAAGATATTAAATAAGATGACACTTTTGCTGTAAAATACATTACATACTGTTTTGTGTTGTTACATTTAGTGCCATATACATATAGAATAATGTAAAGAGGGCTGTCAAAGTTGCAATGAGTTTATGTAAGGTGGGTGAATGATCTCACCATCTTACTGTTGATTGCAGTTAGCCACATTATTAGAAGAAATAGAGGGCCCCAAACCAAATTTCCCTTAGGGCCCCATGGAGGCTTGGGCCGGCGCTGACTGTAAGGAATGCATAATTTTATGATACTGTTCAAATGGGAACAGGATGGGATCAATAATGCATTTATATTGGTTTTCAACATGCACAATTTCACCCCAAGGAACACTAGAGGGTAGTAAAATGAGAATTTTCAGGAGCATTATTGATAACACTAAAAATGACTCTACTGTGTGTTGTAGCTACTTGCTCCATACAGAAACCTACCAGGCTGTCACCAAGTTCTTACCTGGGAGTGCCTGACTACTTTCCTGATACTAACTGGTTGCTTTACAGACACTTACTGGTAGTTATCAGGTATTTATTGGGTAGTTACTGGATGCTTACCTTTTATATACCCATACTTATGTACCAGGGACCCACCAGATTGAATGTTATGCAACATGTATTTACATTTTGATTACTTTTTGAGTCAGAAGATTCTATATTACGGTCTTAGTTTATGTAATCCTTAGAGATTATTGTACTTTCCCAATAATCTTCACCTCTCTGGGATTGATCAGATTTCATACATTCAACACTGTCCCAGTTTCTGAGTTGACAGCGTTCCATTTGTATTCCTTTTCCAAATGAGGACTTTTTTTGGCATTAGCAAACTGATCCATTGTGAAGAATGTGTGGAAAAAAATCTAGGGCAGGGTCTGTAACCTGCGGCTCTGGGGCCACATGCGGCTGTTTGGTCCCTCTGAGGGACACTTCAATTAAACCTAATTAAAGTCAACGTATTTGTTTTATTTGACAGTTCATTAAATCACATTTATAAATTCAACATACTGGTTTAATTGTTGTACTCTTTAACTATATGCTTTATTACCTTAAGGTGGGATATTGTACTTAATACATTTTTCCACAAATAAAAAGAAAACTTATAGTTGTTAATTTTTTTGTGTGCTAAAATTAGCATAAACTATTATGTTTTCCTTATTTACAAGGATATGGTCTTTTATTTTGTCATAAAATGTAAAAATGTTAAAACGTCATTTATATCCTGCTTTACAGCGTCACACCCACTGCCTTCCAGTACAAGTCCCCCACGGGCCACCAGTTGAGAACACCTTTGACACATTTTACTGAGTGAGCAAGGGGCTCTTTAAGTATGCAGACCCCTGGTCTAGAAGAAGTCTATCTTCTATGCTGAATTCATTGGTTGTCCAAACAACAAAAACGGATTAGTTTAAACAGTTTTCCTTTCTTTTGCAAGTATGTGAACAGTGGAGCGAGTAAAAGGAGTAAAACATACTTTAACTTGATGCTTTATTTCTTTATACGAAGAACTGTCTGCATGATTTTTTTTTAATTTAAACAATGGTACAAACTGATCCCCTCCCCACAATCTTTACAAGTGGTCTTTTACTTTAATAAATGTGGGAAAAAAAACATTAGATATATATATATATATATATATATTTGCTTAATAAAGACACCCCCTACTGGCAACAAAAGCCCCCTCCAGCAAACCTAAAGCAGCTCATGGGCCACCAGTTGATAATCACACACGGGCCACCAGTTGATAATCACAGTTGTTGTGGTTCTGGGCACGTTTAATGTAGTGAACGAAGGTGTAAATGTCTCCTTTGATCGCAAAGGTTGCAGACCCCTGGTCTAGGCCAAGCACAGTGGTGATTTTAGCCTCTTTTTGGGGGTGCTCAAGCACCCCTAAATTTTAACTCTGCACCCCTGAAAAATAAAGTAAAAAAAAAAAAAAAAAGGCATTTATGATGCAATGCAACAAAATAAACAAAGTTAAAAGGTAACATAATACATGTTTTATTTACATGATGACTTTAGTTGCTGGCTGTCCGGCCCCTGAGCTGCTGGTTCTCAGTATCTGTGCCCTCCTGAGCAGTTTAGTTGAATAGCTCTGATTTAGAGGGTGGAATACAGTTTATTCCATTTCCAAAACCTAAATTGAGTCTGGAAAAATGTAAAAGATGGATAAAACCCTGTGGCCGACCTCATGAGCTGCTGAATAAAATTATGATAAACAGGAAGTAACACGAAGGTCTCTGCAGGTATGCCTAATGGTTAAATTAAAGGTTAATGTGTATTTTGTTTTGTGTTTTATATGTAAATTTAGTTATGTTGCAACTTCTGGTTGCACAAGTTTAGTTTTTGTTTGTCATAATCCATTAACATTAAACTGATTTTGTACAGAGTGTTTATTTGGTTGTGTAATGTAAAGAAGGGTGCTACGCAGCATGTTATCTAGCGCGTCTGTATTGCACACTGCTAGCTTAGCGCTACTTCTTGTTGTGCAGAGCTCTCTAAAATAGTTGTTGAATCAAATTTGCTTATGTAGGGGAACGTAGATAACAACCCGTTAAAATACACCAGAATGCAGGAAATTACAGCTGCTTTATCCATCATTTTCTGGGGGAGGCCACCCAAGCATCCCTAAAGGGCAGATTCTAGAATCACCTCTGGCCGAGCATTACAATTATGAAATTATTTCATATTCATTTGTAGTTCAAAACATACGAATTTTCTGTCTCTCCAAAGTTGATATGTCTCCAGTAATTTTGATCACAGTTACAAGAAAATATCTGAATATGCTAATTAGGTGATGACATCATTCAGCTACTTTCAGGACAGCCACTGGGTCAGAAACTTCATTAGCCACACATCCTACTCCACACTTTACAGTCTGTATTACCAATGACGTGAACTTTTGTCTGTGCCTGTAGCTGTTCTGTTAATCTGAGAACGTTGGTTAAACAGTTATTCATTTTAAGTATCTCCAATGTTTTTGTTTTTGCAAATTAGCTATCTGCTAACTCTTTTGAAACTAATAAGTAAGCCAGCCCACTAGCAAGTTAGCATTTAGCTGTGTATAAAAAGTAATATTCAAAGTAAAGTTTACACAGTAACAGAGCAGCTATGGAGATATTGACAGAACAAGCTAGTCAGGTAGCTTACTTTTTACGTTAAAGCTGGACTAGCTATAATTTATTGAAAGTATATCAAAAAATATTTCTGTAAATGTAACTCACCTGTGACATACAACTGCAATTTCAGACACCCACAAAAGTTTCTCAAGCTCAAGGTAAAGAACAAACGAGTCAAATATCTAAGAACACCTACAGTGTGAAGAAAAAAAAAAAAAAGCTCCTAGTTGTCCTTCATCCTGGTCCTGGGCCACTATCCTGCACACTGTGGATGTTTCTGTGCTTTGAAAAACCTGGTTTGAATGAATGAGTGATTAACAGGCTTCTGCTGAAGAGTAGGGAAATACACATGCACGAAGGTTGTGGCCCTTGAGGACCAGGATTAAGAGTGTGTTTTGATTAGTATTTTGGAGCTTGAATCTAAGAAAATCCCTGCTGAATAATTGTGTCAAACATAATCTGTACAGAAAAAATAAATTCACCTGAACAGGCAAAATTAGGACAATTATTCAAACAAATAAAAAAAAATTGGCCATAATCTGTAATATGAATCATTACCCTGGGTTATCTGTTTCCCCACCCCAAAATGCATGAGCTATTATTACTGTATTTGAGTATATTGTAATGTTTTACTCCTGCTACTTTATATCTTTGAAGAAACCTTACAGAAAATGTTTAGAAAGATAAAAAAAATTACTGCACGTTCAGGCATCCTACAGGCCTAGTCTAATGTGGATCAGTACTACATGTCCGGACATGTCTGCTGTATTAGAGGTGGCTCACTTAAACTCCTTCCAGAGAGGATGCAGCAAGCAGGTAATGAAGCTTATTTTATTGATTCATGGTAATATGATTTATTATATATTTAGATAAATACTAAATGAACAAACTGTAGGTCTAACGTGTTTATTTTGGCAGTGAAGGCCTTACAATGTCATAAAAACCTGACTTAATTTAGCTTTTGTGGTATTTATTAAGGCTTTCTTGTCCTTTATACACATGCACAGTAGCTTTAAAAGTAAACTACAGTGTATGTGTATACATGTGAAGAAAACGTGCTTAGACACCAGTATTTTTTGTGGATTTTACATCTTTTGTGTGCCTCTGGAGACATTGAAGTGATTCTTCTGGGAGACTTGTCATTTCTTCTCTTGCGCTCTTGCGTTCCTCTTTAGAGCACTTTTCAATGTTTAATGCTGGTAAGATGACACAGATCTTATTATGACTGCCCTCCCATTTTTGTTTGCACCACAATGTGGAATGTAACACTTGCTGCAGAGTCTAGTTGTGTTTGTGCTTTCAAATAAAAAAAAGAATACATGCAACCAGGCCAGCAGGTTCCACTGCAGTACACGCATCATCCAATGACAATCATGCACATGTAAAAATGTCGGTAGTTTATCTTTTAGACTTTGTTTTTGTGCAGGAGTTCAGGGAGAAGTCTTTGATCGAGCCTCAAACATCACGTCTGACTTTTGCCTCCTTCTTGATCTCCTCTGAGCTGTAAAGACCTCACTAAGAACAACCCAGACTAGATTTGAGCTCTTTTCAGCTCACACAGATTCTACCTTTAATGTAGGCAAAGAAACCAAGTCTCCTGTGAGTAACCTTGTGTTCTTTACATTGTGAAGCTGCTTTCACTTCCCTTATTAAGCTCGGCTACGGCGCCTGTAGGTCCTTGAAGGTTTGCATAGACTGAGCAGCTTTTTGTTGAAGTATGAGTCAGAGTGAGAAAAACCAAGCTGCAGCTGCTTGGCAGTGAAATCACGCTACACACTTTGTATTATTATTTTTTTAATAGTTGAACAGCTGAGGAAACAGCTTCAGTATGTGCAGTTACAATGTGTCTGCATTTACATGCGGGGCGCTCATGTGTTTTTCAGCTCGTTATAAACTACACCAAAATATGCAACATCGTTTAGAGGAAATTATATTGCATAAGTATGCATTTTGGGGATGCGTGATATTGGATTTTTGGCCAACATCCGATGTGCCGATATGTTAAAACTTATTTGGCCAACACAGTAACCAATACCGATATTTTATATATTGTACTGTACTTTCATTTGTTAGAACATAGCCCTCTTATTTAGGCTTATTTGCTACAAAAATTGTGTAACAGCTATAAGAGCTGGTGACATATATTCAGTAACAGCCATATGATATGTATAGTACTTTAACTTGTATTAAATGAAAAGTGTTGAATGTTATTTATTAGCATTAGTCACCTGTGATGCTGTCTCACTTGTGGAGGCTTGTTC
>JARVLU010001073.1:17551548-17561660 GCA_031762415.1 Simpsonichthys santanae | reverse complement strand
TGCCATGTGCTTTCGGTTTCGAGTTACGGCTCTAAATCCGGACTTACGGCGCCATGTGCGTTCGGATCCGAGTTACGACAGAATCGAGTTACGAACCGTTCTTAAGTCCGGAACCCGTTCGTAAGTCGAGGACTACCTGTATTTGCATGATAGAGACACAAGTGAGCTAGTTTGGGACTGTGTGTTTGTTGTGTGTGTGTGTACATGTGTGTAGTTACAACAGACACACTGGTGGTGCTCCACTTAGACTCACACGTGTTCACTTCGTACTGTTTTGTGCTGTTTTCATGTTTTCTGCAGTTCTCTTTGGTCCAGGGCTGCAGCACGACTCTGACAACAGGCCGAAGGCGAGACGCTGAACAAGCTGCTTGGTTAACACAACATTCCATCCTTACGGATTCTAAAAACGATATTTATGTCACGATACGTTCAGGCTCAGTTGTTGTACTTCACAATGAGTTTAGGCTCGGCTAAGGTACGTGCCGGTAAGTTCAAAGTACTGTACAAAGTTCTTTATTTGACATTTGTGTACAAAGCAACAATCCAGGCACGTTGAAATTCTTGTGCAGAGCTCTCTCAGTCCTGGTCAGAACACAGAAACAACGCTAAATAAATAAAATGAAAATAAGAATAAAGTGGTATTAGTGCATATTTAGGCTGACCCTGGGTTTTTTGATCTGCTTAGAGACGGGGTTATAAGGAAATTATGACCCAGTTCTGACTGTTTTAAATGGGGCCAGCAACTCTAAAGAGTCTCCCAGGGATTCAATATCCGTCAAGGAATTGTTACAACTGGGGCTGGCTGCAGCCCTCTCTGACCCAAGATCTGCCTCCAGCCCCACATCATTTCCCCCGGCTCATACCTCTCTTAGAATTGGCAACTCACACTAACAACAAATCAAGGAAACATGAATTTAGTTTTACCAATTGTATTAAATCAAGGCAGGAAAAGGTTACAGTTTACAGTGCTGGCCTCCGGTTTATGACACGATCATGAACTGGAAGGCAGATGTCCCGTGCCATTACAGATTTATATGGGCCTGAGACTCCTCCATCACAGAAGGGGAGCTCAACGTGTCACGTGTATGGGGTGCATGACTAAGTGTGATCTCAACAGATCTTACGTGGGTTGACATCTAAGGAAAAAATGAGACGGTGCATCAAAAGCCTTTCTATGTGATGTAGCAAGCAAAAATAAACTCTATTCCTTGACATTAAAAAGTTTATTCTGGTCCTCTGGACATAAAAGAAAATGTAGAAACGTTTCATCTTCCATCCAAAAGACTTCTTCAGTCTGAGGAGCTGTGTTCAGCTCAGTCTTATAAATAGCACCTTCTCACAGTGGATCAACCAGTTTGTTGTTGACTCAAAACCAGCTGCTCACACGATCAAGGAGGACCATCAGCCGAACGATGGATTGTTGGCACCCTGATGGTTGTTTGCTATTCACAGAGGGCTGAGGGATACTGGCAATAACAGCATTGCCCCCCTCTTACAATGTTATATACTGTATACTGTATGTATTTAAATTTACACTGTTTAATTTTGTTTTTTTAATAGAAACTTCAGGGAAGAGTTCTTTAAAGACCGTGATGCAGAGACATCAGGTGAGGAAAAGTGGTTTTAAGTTTTCACGTGACTGAAAAGTTTATGGTTGTGTTTTATAATATTTCTCTGTTCCAGTTTGATGCCGAAGACGACTCCAGAGACAAAACGCTGAGGTTTACCGCTGCCGACGTCTTCATGGACGTTACACAAAGCCACGCTGTCAACATCATCAGCGATTTGCCACTGCTCTCGTTCCCAATCGAGGAGTTCCCTGCGAACGCAACAAAAACAGTGAGGTTCACAGACGATGATGCTGACATGGACGTGACAAAAAGCCTCACAGTGAAGATTTCCGCTGACTTGAACATGGTGTCCGACCAAGCTGTAAACCTGCCACCTGCCACTGAGGAGAAGACGTCGAGGTTCACGATAAACGACGCAGCTATGGACGTGACGAGAAGTCACACCATGAACATTTCCACTGCCTTAAACCAGCCGTCGCTCCACGATGTGAGTCGGGTCCCGGATTACGGGGAGAAAACCGTGAGGTTCATGACAAATGATGCTGATATGGATGTAACTAGAAGTAACACCGTGAACATTTCTGCTGGCCTAAACATGGTGCCCGACCCAAATGCGATCCAGCTTCTGTCTAATGGGGAGAAAACCATGAGGTTCATGACAAACGACGCAGCTATGGACGTGACGAGAAGTCACACTGTGAACATTTCCACTGCCTTAAACCAGCCGTCACTCCATGATGTGAGTCAGGTCCCGGCTTATGGAGAGAAAACCATGAGGTTTACAACAAACGACGCAGCTATGGACGTGACGAGAAGTCACACCGTGAACATTTCTGCTGGCCTAAACATGGTGCCCGACCCAAATGCGATCCAGCTTTTGGCTAACGGCGAGAAAACTATGAGGTTCACGACAAACAATGCTGATATGGACGTGACGAGAAGTCACACCGTTAATATAGCTGCTGATTTAAACCAGCCGTCGCCCCACGATGTGAGTCAGGTCCTGACTTATGGAGAGAAAACCATGAGGTTCTTGACAAACGACGCAGCTATGGACGTGACGAGAAGTCACACCGTAAATATAGCTGCTGATTTAAACCAGCCGTCGCTCCACGATGTGAGCCGGGTCCTGGCTTATGGAGAGAAAACCATGAGGTTTACAGCAAACGACGCAGCTATGGACGTGACGAGAAGTCACACTGTGAACATTTCTGCTGGCCTAAACATGGTGCCCGACCTAAATGTGATCCAGCTTCTGGCTAATGGGGAGAAAACTATGAGGTTCACGACAAACAATGCTGATATGGACGTGACGAGAAGTCACACGGTGAACATAGCTGCTGATTTCAATATTCTCGCTCATCAAAATATGGAGCTTCCTGCTAACAGAGAGAACACAACAGGGTTTGCTATAAATGATGCAACAATGGATGCGACAGGAAGCCACACGACAAACATGACCTCTTTTGAACCCAAGCCAGACCTGAACGTGGACTCGTGTCCTGCTAACACGGAGACTGCGAGGGTCGCTGCAAATGAAGCGTCTGTGGGTCCAAGACGTGACGCAGTCAACGTGTCTGCCAGTTTTGAACCCAAGTCTCAAAATGTGGCGTTTCATCCTCCCTCTGGAGAAAAAACGGTGAGGTTCACCACAAGTGATGCGTCGATGGAAATGACTCGCTGCCTCACTGTTAACGTTGCCAACGATCTGGGATCAGACCTGGTTTTAATGGACCAAAACGTCCTACCTGCCTATGAAAACGTGGGTTTTCCCACCACTGTGAGGAAGCCAGACCGCTCCGATTCATCCTCGTCACAACTGGAACAAGGATTTCAGGAAGGTGACCCTTCAGTTGATTTTGAAGCAGAAGCAACCGATGCACCGTTGCCTCAAGCGTCTGCTGATTCAAGTTGTTTTCAGCGTAAAACACTGAAACCTGAGACGAGCGCTGAAGACGAGATCCCAAGCCTCGTTTCAGGTGTCATGAAACAGCCTGCAAACGAAACGACTGTCTGCGCAGAAACCAGTGCCGGCGTGGACGTAACGGAGCCTCAGTCAGGCGCTCTGCGGCCAGCGTCCACGGATCATTCACAAAATAAGATTTCGTGGTCACAAGACAACAATTCTGACCATCTGAAGAAAACAGAGTTGACGTCACTGAACACTGAAGCACAGGGCTTGTCCACCCCTGATGATGTAGACTCAAACAAAATGGAGACCACGACAGCGCAGCAGCCAAGAACAGAAACTTCTCCTTCATCTCAGAAGGCGGACGCCTCGGATGCAGGTCAAGACGTCGCTACGTTAGGTTCAAAGACATCCAGACAAAGGAGCTTCGCTAATCTCCAGTCAAAACTCAGGCGTTTGAGCGGCAACATAAAGGCGGCTCCACATACTGTTGACGGCTGCGCAGCCCCTCCGCCACAGCTGGACCCCGACCTGGAGCAAAACTCCAGTGATACAACCACATCTTTACCTGAAGTACAGCCAGAGCTCAACACAAGTTTGCCGAGGGCTGACGACAACACAGGCGCTCCAAGTCGAGCAGAAAACCCCTGCACTGCAGCAAACGCAACTCCTTTCAGCTTGAAGACGCAACAGCTCATGTCAAGGCTCGCGGTGGGGGGCTTTAAGCCAAAGCTCCCCAAAAGGAAGAACCCCGGTGAGTCAAAGAAGTCCGCTTCTACTGAAGAAGCTACACGGACATTCGCCGACAACATCACCAGTCGTCTGAGAGACTTGGACAGCGATGTTGAGTACGTTTTCAACGAAGAGCTGGTGAGCTGCGAAGACATGTCTGACACAGTGGACACCGGGACTCCTGAGAAAATCACAGAAAGCCAGGGTCCCTCCGAGGCGTTCCACGGGTTTGACCCTGCAGAGGAGGGCTTGTTTAAAGAGCCGCACGGTTCACCTTTCCACAGGCGAAAAAGGCCTCGGACAGAAGGCGATGATGAGGATGAGAAGAGACAGAAAACATGCGCCGAACTCGTTGAAACAGTGAGTTCAACACTTTCAATTGTATTTCAAAATCCCTACAGATTCAATTTAGTTGACTTTTCTCTTATTCTAAATCATAAATAGTACATTTTGTTTCACAGTTTAACCCCAATAAACATGAAGTCAAACTGTTAATTATTTTAGTTGCTACTGAAGTTCTCATCTAAAATCATTTTCTGCCACAACTTTTCCATTTTCATGAAACATCAAGTGATCTGGGTTCTCAAAGTTTTTGGGTTCAGGGACCCCTTACAGGAGAGAAAGTTTCAGGGACCCCCTTATAGCCCTCATGTTAAATAATTTTCTTCAATTTGCCTCTTTAATGTAATGGAAATATTTGTGTAATATAAATACTGTAATTTCTGGACTATTGAGCGCACCTGAATATAAGCCACAGCACACCCACTAAATTTAAAAAGAAAATTACATTTTTTACATAAATAGGCTGCACTTGTCTATAAGCTGTGGGTGTTCATGTTGTAACGAGATATTTACATATAAATATACAGTATACATGTGTATATTGTTTACTTTTGATTAAATAGTACCGTTACACGTACAAATACAGTAATTTTTTTTTTCTGAACAGTGCTCGTAACATAGTTGATAAAAAAAAAAATACAGTAGTCTACCAGGAAGTCATTGATTGTTACCCCCTAAGAGAGATGTGTATTGGGCAGCTCTGGGTGTGACGAAGCTAAATATTTTGGTGGCATGAAGCTCGTTAACCCATCAAAAAAAAAAAAATGAAATCCATAAATTAGCCGCAGCATTGTATAAGCCGCGTTGTTCAAAACGTGTGAAAAAAGTAGCGGCTTATAGTCTGGAAATTATGGTACTGAAGACCTGTTCTTTAGTAGAGTTAATACAATTTTTATACTTTTAAACATGGGGTATTTTTCATTCAATCTTTATTTATTCAGGTTAATCCCATAGAGCCTCAGGGACTCATTTACAAGAGAGACCTGATTTTAACAAAGAATGATGACAACAGTGGACAACAAAGACAACAAAAGACAGTCCTAAAGGAAGCATATAAATTGAGAATAACAAGTGAAAGAAAAATGGTATTAAAAAATGAAACCAAAAGAAAACATCTAGATTATAAGCGATGTAGAAAACTAAAAACAGGAACATGTCTGCTTTGGTTCTTGCCATGAACGTAACAGATGTTTGAAGCCACTTAGAGAAGTCAAGGTCTAGAGCTTCAGATGTTTTTGCAAGATATTCCAGGAAACAGGAGCGGAGTAGGAGAAGGTCCTTCTGCCAAGTTCAGCCCTCACTGAGGGGACACTGCACGTAACAATGTCCTGAGAGCAGGAACACTTTATTAACAGAAATTTTAATTTCAGCTTCCAAAAATTACAGTTTTGCAAAAATTAACAGGATCAAAAACCACTTCAAAACTTTACCTATTCACACAATAAACATAATTAGTGGTGGTGCAGAGGTTAAAGAAGATGGGCCTGTGATCGGAAAGTCACAGGTTCAACTCCCGGTACTGTCAACATCAAAATGTGGGTGGGAAAGGTGGAACACCCACACCTGCCTCCACCCTCATTTGCCCCACTCTGGAGCCCTGAGCAAGGCCCTCAGCCCCCACCGTCTGCTCCTTAAAACTGGTCTCTCTTGAAAATGAGTTCTTGTGGCTCAATGAGACTACCTTTATAAATAAACAGTAAATGAAAATAAATAAATAATAAAAGTATTACCATGGCACTTCTTCAAATTATTACAGAAAACTCTTTACATCAAATTGAACAGAATCATAACAGCAGCAGTCACCAAGTAACCGGGCTTCATTTATAAACTGATTGATGCTGGAATGCAAATGGTGGTGGTGGTGGGGGGGGGTCTGTGGGTCCTTCCTCAGAAAATTTTAATCAAGTACATGTGATTTCCTATATTTTGTTGTATTTTAATGGGTTGTTAAACATCTACTTGCTTGTAAAAATATAAAAAATTTGTATCTTTTTTAAATTATTTTATTTATTTTTGCAGACCCCCAAGCACCGGCTCTTGGACCCCAGTGGGGTCCGGGGACCCCAGCGTGAGGACTACTGATCTAAAGAACATAATCCTTTCTTTTAAAACTAAACTTTTAACACAAATCAGGAGCAAATTTTCATCAAATCTAATTTTAAAGCGTCATTTGATCAAATCATTGGGATAGCTTTTGCTATTTTACAGATATTATTGTAGACGATAACCTTTTGAGGAGCTTTTATTTTAGTGGATGGCTGTGGCTCAGTGGTTAGAGCAGTCGTCCACTAAAGAGAGTCGTCGGTTTGATTCCCCTTGTATGCAGTCACGTCAGACGGTCCCTGGCCTCCCATCACCTCTGAATGTGATCTGAAGCACTGATTATTTTATGCTTTATGAGTAGCCTGGTTGGCTAGCAAGGCTGCTGCACGAGTCCAGTTTGTTTATTGTTTATTGGCGTTTATCTCCAGGAGTTCCAGCCCGCTGTGGAAAGTGATGCTAAGGTGGCTGCCGCTCACACGACCACACAGACCGACTCCTCCTCCAACAGCAGCCGATACGAAGCTGCGTCTGAGTCAAGTGAGATGTTGTGGCTTCAGCGTCATCCCCGTTATTTGTCTGCTTTTTACATTTTCTAACTTCTTTTTATTTCATTTTATTCCTTTTAACCAGATTTTAAGCCCAGCATGTTCGAATCCCAGCTTGAAGATTATGGCAGCGATGAACAGAAAGTATGTTTTCTTATTTAGATGTTTAAAAAATTTTATTTATTTATTTGTCATGTGTTATATGCAACTCTCATTGTGTTAATTTTTACGTTTATTACAGAAACTCAAAGATGGCACAATATCCGTTTTAGAGTTCTTCAGTCTGTTTAACATCGACTTCGTTACCCACAATCCTCGGCAGAGTGTCCTTCCTGGCAGAGTAGGTTCCTCTTCTTTTGACTAAAATACAAACTTTGTATAAAGTAAATAAAAAAACATCTGAGCCACTTCCATTTTGTCTTCGTAGCTTTCATCTGACACAGACGTCACGCCCCTGGACTTGTTAAAAAACAGACACATTAATCGTCCTAAGCAGACGGTCTACAAGGCAGACATCCAGACCCTGACTGCAAAAGTGGAAGAGTACATACATTTTATACTTTATATTGTCTTTATAATAAAAATACAGCACTCTGCAGATTTATCTAAACATTTAAGTTTGTTTCCATGTGAGAAGTTTCTTAATTAAAAATTAAAACAGACTGAAGGCGTTTAAAAGGCCCCTTGTCTGTTTAGTTAATTTGGGAGCACATGTAAAGTTTCAAACTATTTTTATTTATTTTTTTTTTACCCTCAGGTTGAATGTTCGGCTGCAGGTTTCAAACAAACCTCTCAGGGTCGTAAACCAACGTTTGTGGGAAGAAATGAGACACTTCTCAGAAGAAGAGGTGTGTGGGAAGAGTTTTTCTTTCATCTGATTTTATATTCGTGACACACTTTAAATATTAGATGTGCTTTTTTATATAACGCAACAACTCATTGTTCCTATAATTAAAAACAAGGTACCACTTTACAATAAGGCTCTCCTCATAGATGGCTAATACATTGTTTATAGATGTGTTATTATTGCCTCTATAAACACTTTATAAATCATTAATAACTGCATGTTATGCATTAATTAAGGGTGAGAGAAACGAAACTGACCAGTTTCTTGCCTAATAGTGAACCAAATGTGTTCACCTATATATTTAATCTTGAGTTGTTATATTAAACATTTCAGACTAAGTTACTACCTTGTAAGCACAATAAACGTTTGTAAATATAGTTACTATTTTTTGACTAGTTTACTAGGTTTGTAGATACTTATAATGTGGTGATAAAGTACAATATTATATCTTAAAAAATTAGGTTTACAAATGCTTATTATTGTTACAAGGTAGTAACTTAGTCTGAAATGTTTAATTTAATAACTCGAGATGAAATATATAGGTGAACAGACGTGGTTCACTCTTTGGCAAGAAACTGGTCAGTTTTGTCTCTCTGTTACCCTTAATTAATGCATAATAAGCATTTATTAATGATTTTTAAAGTGTTCATAGAGGAATTAACAACATATTTATAAACTATTTATTGGCCATCTATAAGGTGAAGTGGTATCAAAAACCAACCCAGTCCGTTCATTGTTGATTATTTGGAAGAAAAAAAATGTTTGCCTCCTTTAAGCTTTAACCGTGCGCTACGTGTGAAGAACAGGACGACTCCGTGTCTGAGTCTTTGCCGTTTTGGTTCACAGCTCCAATGTTTTCGAGCTAAACTGAAAGAGAGAAACAACTTCTTCAGAAAAACCAGCAGAGAGAAGTCGCATGAAACAAAGGAGGTGCTCTACTCCAAGCTCGTGCAGGTTAATCTGGTAAGAGCCTTCACACAAGACGCTGCGTTTTAACCCTGGAGTGTTGGTTATTTTATTTTTATTTTTTAACTCTGAGATGTTTGCTTTCATCAGGAGGAGCAGCAGAAACTGAGAGGAACCATCTCAAAGGCCGACGAGATGCTGAAGCAACTGGACGGCTGCATTTCAGAATTAGAAACAGGTAGAGCCATGACGGAGGAAAAACCTGCGTAAATTAGAGCGGCCATTTCTAGCCCGGGGCCCAAATTCAGGTAGGCTGATGGGCAGGCCGGGTCGGTGTCGAGCATTTGATTGCGTCTACAGACAAGCGCGGCTGAAGATCCAGTTTGGATCAATCAGCCACGCGTGGTCGGTTGACCGCGTGCTAACCGGCCAGTTGGCCACGTGCTAAACGGCTGGTTGAACGAGGTAAAAAGAGTCCAGATGGATCACTGCCAGCGACCCACCTGATGCTTAACTGTGTCGGCAGACGCGCGCGGCCCATGACCCAATTTGGATCAAAGGCCGCGTGCGTCTGCCGACCCATAATTATTATAAAATAATAACTACTTATTATAATAACTATAATAAAGTTATTATAATAATTATTATACAGTATTATAGTTATTATATTATATATAAATATATGTTAATATAGTTATAGAATAACTAATAGCTATAATATTATATAATAATAACTACCAGTAGTTATTATAATAACTATAATATACTGTAATAATAACTAGTTATTATTATATTATTATAATAACTATAATATAATATAATAGTAACTAGTTTTTATTGTATTAAAATATAATAACTATGATATTATAATATAATAATAACTAGTTATTATAATAACTATAATAAAGTTATTATAATAATTATTATATTATAGTTATTATATATATAAGTTAATATTATAGTTATTATAATAACTATAGTTATTATATTATAGTTATTATAACTATAGTTATTATATTATAGTTATTATAATAACTATAATCATCTGCTGACTGTTGTTAATAAACAAGAAATCTTATACTGTACCTTCTTTTTTTTTAAATACGTTTTTAAATAATGTCAAACTGTTTTGCTTGCAAAAGTAGTAAAAGCTTAATAAAAAAAAAAATATATATATATTTATTTATTTATTTTTTTTGGGGGGGGGGGGGGGGGTT
>JARVLU010001073.1:17538206-17551506 GCA_031762415.1 Simpsonichthys santanae | reverse complement strand
CCCCCACCAGCCTGGACTCACAGTTAATAGGTCGGTTTCGGGTCGGGCTCAGAAAAAATGATAAAGGTTCGACCCGGGCCGTGTCGGATTTTTTTTAAGCTCGAATGCAACTCTACCGTAAATTAACCGAACAGCTCGAGAACGGCAGCACGATTACAGAATGTGGCTTGTTGCTACAATTTATCTTTTATTTTTTTCTTTCAGAAATAAATGCAGTGATGGAGGAAGACTGTAAAGACAAAAAGTGTTTAAAAACACTGCAGGAAGGTAACTTGTTATTAAAATTATTTTATTTTATTAGACTTGACCTGAACCACACAAGGCGCTGAGGTTTGCTTTAATTTATTACAGAATTTACAAAAATCACCGAAGCTGTCGCTGACAATGACAGGTGAGTTTATTTATTTTTTTAAGTTTATTACCTGTACTGGCTGTTAGTGTTCTGATAAATGTTTGATAAACCTCGGCTGTTTATTTTGTATTATTTTAGGCTAATGGCTGAGTTGGAGCTGCAGAAGAAGCAGAATTCAAGTTCACTAAAGAAGCTGAAAACTGAGACGATGAACCTGCAGAGCAAAATCAACACGCTCAATCTGTCAGTATCTTCTTCGTCAGGAGGTTTTAGTTGCAACTCGAGACTTTTTCTGTACAAAAATACGTGAGCGTGTCGCGTTTCTTTCATCAGGTTGAATGAATGGCGGCTCAGAGACACGGTGGACGACTGGACGACCTACACTTTTCTTCACAACACCCTGCTCCTGCAGCTGACGTTTGAAAAGCTCCATGGTAGGATTTTCTGTTTGTCCCGCGCTGTTTGGTTCAACAGAAGTGTCTTTAATGTTTGGACTGATCTGTACTGTTACGGTCGTGTCTCTCTGGCTGTGACGGCGAACAGGATTTGTAATGGACTCTGAAGCGTTTTGAAATGTGCGTTGTGGTTCAGTTTCCTCAGAGGCTCCCAAACTTGTCGCTTGAGATGTGAGCGTGTTCAAAATAATGTTGCAACCAGGGGTGGCCCGATTCCAGTTTTTATCAAATTGAGCTGCCGAGGTGGCTATGAAATGGACATTTCATTGCATTTTGACCTCCTGCGTATGACAAATAAACAACATAACATAAAATGTTCACGTCCAAGAATACAGTTTTGCAAGCCGTGCACTCAACAGTGACGTAATTTCAAACACTGTCACGACCACACAACTCGGAGGTCGCAAACTAAAACTTCTGTAAGAATGCAACGGAAAATTTCACAATTCTGAGTCTCCGACAGCTGCAGCCCTGCGAGCTACGACCTCTGCAGCTAGTTCCTGCTTTATATCCCGTAACGTTAATATTGGCACACCGCTCTTTAACGTCTTGTTCATTGTCTTTTTGTTTTTGAAGGAAACGATGCTGGCAGCGGATCTGCGAGGAAGATAGCAAACATTTCCTTCAGATTCGATCTCGATGGTGAGAAGAATAAACCTCTGCTTCAACCTAAACCTCAAAGTTCAAACTAAACGGTCCTTTGTGCACGTTTACCGACCATCAGCGCCTGTAATATGTTCAACATGTTTATATTGGGCCTTGTCATTAAATCCTGTTGTCTTTCCAGACGACGAGTCTCAGTTCCACGCCTGCCTCGTTCACAAACTGGTCTCCCAGCACATCGAGAGCCAGTCGTCCTGGGTGGACAAATACCCCACAAGTAGACACGTTCCGAAGGTGAGGAGGTCCAGCAGAGGTATTCTGTCTCGTAACGTCTTGGGTTCTTCTAAGTTCCATCGATTTAAACTTTAAAGGTCTGTTTATAGGAGCGCATCTTATTTATTAGACATTAAAGAGACACGTCTGACAAACGGGGAAGAATAAATAGCAGTAAGTTGGATGAAATGTTTCAGCTGAAATCTTTGTGTGTTCAGCTGCTCCATGACGTGAGCCTCGTGGTGAGTCCCTTCCGGCTGCTCGGAGAGGAGCTGCGTCTGCTGAAAATGTGGGGAGCGCTTCGATTTGATATCCTCGATATCGGCCGCAGGGAAACTCAGTAAGCATTTTGAACTGTTACTATTATGGAGTTAGTGAAAAGGCTTTCAACCTTCATAAAGGTAACACTCACAGGAATTGTAACTATAACCAGTATGACACTGGTACTCTGTGGGCTCTTGAGAGACTGTAGGTCGACCCAGTTGGCCACAAGAGATGTCAATCAAAAGGGGAGGGTCTACACAGCCATTTGGACATCATGGTCTTTAAATTTTAATCCCCTAGCACAGGGGCATCCAAAGTGCGGTCCGAGGGCCATTTGCGGCCCTTGGAGTGATTTTGTGCGGCCCTCGACTACACTTAAATAATTATATAATTTTGACCCACAGGCTTAAGAGGTTTTCTCAGATGTAAACCTTTAGATTTAATAGTGATACATTTTAAATATAATTTTCAGGTTTAACAAGAAAAAAAAAAAAAAACTTTTCAAAATGAGCTACATTAAGTACAATACAAATATTTATTATAATTAATCCCTTTATCCTACAACAATCTTCACTTATACTATGGATAATAATTCATAAGAAAATAATGACAGTTGAGTTAATAATAAATAGAAATTGGACATTTTTAAAAGAATATAAAGTATCGTCGACATACAAGGTGATCAACTTTATCAGTGTCTCTTCAAACCTTCTATGAATCTGTTTAAGCGACCGCCAGCTGCACGGTTTTCAGAACTTCAATGACCCATTTGGGCTGTCCGTAGTTGAAGCCCCACCCCCTTTTTAAAGGGGGGCGGTGCTTCTTTTGTCTATGAAAAATAAACACAAATTAACTTAAATTCAGATTCTTCAGGCCCGCGGGTCCTTTCTTCAGAAAGTTCTGGCCCACCTATGAAAATGTTTGGACATTCCTGCCGTAGCAGGATCTACAAGGCTCTGGATTCAAATCTATGTCATTAAAATGTTGGAGTTAAAGGGTTAAAATGTTTTAAAAAATCCAGATTGGATGATGCTGAATGGGGTTTCTTTCTTCGAACTTTGCCATTTTACTCTGATCTATGGATGTGAAAGTAGCTTAAAAATGGACATTTTATCAAGTTAAAATGTTTTTTGTGTGTATTTTAAAGAATGAACGTTTGGATTAAATCAGCAGCTAATCTGAGTCTCGTCATAAACTTCTCTTCTTCCAGAGTGTACATCGTCTTCAGCTGTCTCAAGAAACCGTCCAAGTTCGAGGTGGTCTTTGCTGTCGGTTTGGAAAACTACCGGTGTGTGTTTCAAGTCCAAAGCTTCAGAAACATATTTGGAAACACAACGTGAGTACGACTAAAGTTTACATCGGCTGCTCAGAACAAACTTAAACTCCAGTGGTTGAGTCTCACTGGGCTGAATTTGACCAGTTGGCGACTCCAAACGACACATTTCCAGTTTTCAGGCTGGACTTCTGTCAGCAAACAATTATTTTTTTGTTTCCCGCCTGTACACGGGGTCAAGACGCCCGCTGCGGCTCTGTGACTGTTTCCAGAACAAAACTTGTTGCTCAAGGTCGATTTGACAAACCAACTCTGTTTCAAGTCCAAAAATGGACTCGCTCAAAACTCAAGCGACAAGATGGAGACTCGGAAACTGAGAATCCTGCGAACGTTACGAAACTTTCTGGAGGCTTACGAACGCCGTTTGTCAAATAGATGCAGCCCAGCGCAGTGTTGCCAGCTGTTCTGTAGCGAGAGAAGCTGTCCTAAACGTCACCAGATGATGTCATCATTTCATTTGCATAATTTTACAGAAAGGATAAAGTCAACCAAAATGCTCTGATACAAATAAACTGTCTTCTGTTGAGTGTCTTATTTGTTTTATTTTTATTCTCACAGTTTCAACCTTCATTATTTTGTCCAGATTTTAGTGCAATGAATTATTTTAAACAGGAAACTTTATATTTACATGTCACCAGTGGTGGACGCAGTTCCACCAATAGCAGAACAAATTCAACAAAGGTCAGTCCGGTCATCTGGACAGTTTCTTTGTTTTTTTAACATTTCATCCAAAGGACTTCATCAGTCCAAGGAGCCACAACAAACTCAGTCCCACAAGCAGCACACTCACATAGTGGGTCAACCAGTTTGATGGTGATACGATGGTTTCTGGAGTCCGCCCTCTCCCCCGTCGACTCCTTTGAGGCAGCCTTAGCCAAAGTGATTCAAAACATCAAAGTTCATGCTGAATAATCCAGGAAGAAAATCCAATAAAGTTCAGTCAGGTCATCTTGGAAAGACTTCAGCAAACTGGTTGGTCCACTATGTGAGTGTGCTGCTTGTGGGACTGAGTTTGTTGTGGCTCCTCGTAGGGATGTACGATATTATCAGCATGTTATCGGCCGATATTAGCCTTAAAGTTAAATATCGGACATTGGCCATTCTGTCAAAATAACTCATCGAAATAAAAGACACTGTTTTTGCATGACCGTCCAGTGACAAGGATGCCTGCAGCACCAGCACAATGTGATGACATCACGTGCGCCTACCTGATCTGATCACGGCAGAGAAGAAGAAGTCAAAATGTCGGTGGTGTGGAAGTTTATTTTCCATTGAGGATGTCGAATTCCGAAGATTTATGGGCTACGTAGAGCCTCGCTACATCCTCCTCAGTCAGAGATATTTTTCTGACGTAACCTTACCAGAGTTACAAGCCGTCATTTCCGATGTCCTTGAGAAGCTAATAGCCAATAGCACTTGGATGAGTTTTACCACAGACATTTGGACGTCATGTTAGCGTCGTTAGCATGGTTAGTTTTACGGCACAATGGATAGACAAAAACTTTGAACTTAAAAAGGCACAAGAGTGCAGAGGATCCCACACTGCAGCTAGGAACCTGGAACAAGCCTCCACAAGTGAAACAGCATTGCAGGTGACTAATGCTAATAAATAACATTCAACACTTTTCATTTAATGTAAATCAAAGTGCTATGCATATCATATGGCTGTTACTGAATATGTTACCAGCTCTTACAGCTGTTACACAATTTTTGTAGCAAATAAGCTTAAATAAGAGGGTTATGTTCTGGAACATATAAAACAAATATCAATATAGGTATTGGTCAAATAAGTTTTAACATATCGGATATCGACCAAAAATCCAATATCGTGTATCCCTAGCTCCTCGGACTGACAAAGTCTTTTGGATGAAGAATTAAATGTTTCAACAAAAAATTAAAATAAAATAAATAAACTGTCCAGAGGACCTGACTTAACTTTGTTGGATTTTTCCCCCCTGGATTATTGAGCATGAACTTTGATGAAGTCCTTTAATAATTCCTTCAGGCACTCAGACATGTCATTAAGACTCAAAATATTTATACACTAATGCACTTTTAGGTTTTCTATTATTCAAGCAAACATGGCTGAGTTATTTATGAATATGAGCTTGAAGTGCAGCCTCTTAGCTTTCATGGCTGTTGAAGAGCATTTAATTTGAGATAAAGGTTTAGTGTTAATGCAGGCCTTAAATAAAATGTTCATTTTAAAGCCTTTGTTCAGAATCCTTTTGTAGGCCCGGACTCGCTGAAGTGTGTGACCCATGCACGGACATCACAGAAGAATGCACTTCCTCCTTTGTGATGCGTTGCCAGATCTCAGATTGTTTTCATTTGTTGTTTTTTCAGTTTGTGGCGCTGTATTTATTCTTTTGTTCATCATGTGAAATGCAGCTCAGTCTGTTGATTGATTTCATCATTAGAAGATGTGTTTTTTATTTTTATTTTACTCCTGCACTGATTTACAGCAGGTCAGTCTACATTAGTCTTCATGACTCTGTGCCACTGGACACCATGCATGCCAGCGCTGCACACAGAACACATGGCGAACAGATGATGCTGGTTCAGATCATGAGCTGGTCCTACTTATTTATTTATTTTTATCCATTCCTCTGGCACAAACTGAGCTCGTTCTCATCCATCTAAGCAAGAGCTGGTTCAAAACTTGTTCAGATTTTTATTAATTTTTTGGGGGGGGTTTCTTTGTTTTTTGTTTATTAAGTATATGTTTTCTCTGGTGAATTAGTCTCTTATGTGATAAACTTCGATTATAATCGGTCTGTCTCTGGAAAAGTCTCTTCTTTTGGCTGAATGTTGTTTTGTGGAACACAGAAAGGATTGGACACTAGTCTGTCTCACACAGATGTTGAAGATTTCTAATTAACTAAGAATGTGTTAATGCAGGGGTGGGCAACTATTTTTTCCATTGGATCAAATCAAAATATTTAAAGCAATAGAAGGGCTGCTTGGAGAATTTTTATTAAGACACAAAATACTACTACTACTACTACTATTAATAATAAACGGTTTTCAGGCTTTTTCTTGTTGTAGCATAGTCAGCGTGCTCAATAAAAAAATGTGTCCCCTGAATACAATGTGGAAACATAACACATACTTTCTGCAAAATGGCTCTTCTGACAGTTTATTAGCTTAAATATGAGGTAAAAACATAATATATTTGAATTTTGGAGTTGTTAAAGTTCAGTCTAGTTCTAGAAACACACCATAAAAAAACAGCCTTATTCTAAAGGTTTTTATGTATTGATCCAAAATGTTTTGATTAAACTTCCTTAAGTTTAATTCATAAATGTCTTTATCAAATTAAAAAAAAAAAAGTTTTCTTTCCAATTAATAGTTTTGGGGACCTGATGGAAATTATCCAAGGGCCACTTCTGGCCCTCAGGCTGTACGTTGGCCACATCTGTGTTAAAGAGTTGATCTGATTACTGATATTGGACCATCCGATTACATTTGAAATACAGTACTGTATTAGAAAATAAAATGTATTGAATTAGTAAAGTTTTAAAAATTTCATTTATGTGTAAACTCACTTTGGTCTTGGTTCTCCTTGGATTAGCCCAGGTGTTTGCAACCTGTGGCTCTGGAGCCACATAGAGCTCTTTGGTCCCTCTGCAGTGACTCTTACAAGTTTTGACCACAACTACCAGTAACATAAAATTGTTTTGTACTGGTTGTTGTACCAAACAATAAGAAGAAAGGTCAGTTTTAGCAGTTTTTCTGTGATTTATTTTATAAATATGTGAATACTAGTACTATTACAAGGAGTAAAAAATACTAATTTTAACTTTATTCTTTATTTCTTCAAAGTAGAATTTTTTTTTTCACAATTAAAAAAAAATCATCTAGGACTGCATAGTTCATTGTTTTAATAATAATAAAAATAGGTAAAAAACATACTGGATTATTGAGCATGAACCTTGATAAAAAACTTACTATATTTTTTCGTCTTTACAAGAATCTAGGGCTGGCCAATAATTCAATATTGATATATGTCACAATATACTTTTATTCAATAACAGTGATATGAGTGTTAAGCACATTTTCGATATTTTGATATGATTACTACGTTTCACTGACACATTTTTTTTTCTGTTTGAGTTGAAGTGGCCGCTTCAGTTTCAACCCTAAAAGAAAAGGGTGCAACACAACTACGTAAGAGCGTGGTGACGTAGATGTTACGCAGAGCTCGAGTCCAGAAGGTGCTAGTGGTAGATGGCTAGGCTAATCTCCAATGTGCGTTAAGTTTTCGCTTCAAAATGTGTGTCCATGACCATCAGAATGTGACTGAACAAGGTTTCACAAGCGAAGAGAAAGCAGACGACATAACTGATAAGAGGGGAAAGACTAATTTGGCGGTGCTTTCTAAGCTCTGATAAACTGCAGGTTGCACTGTGCTGCAAAATGTGACGGAGAGTCGTTCCAACGAGCGGTGGGAACATCGAACTTGTTCCACTCAATAGAATACGCTGAGAGTCACAAGACGAAGCACAATCAAGTTTGAGCCAACATGTCCCTGAAACAACACCCCCCAGCTGTATGGGTTAGGTTATGTTGTTTTAAGTTAAAACTATTAATACTGACAACGTTGAGAGTTTTATGTTTATTTGACGGTGATTTCAAATTTCTTTGAAGGTTAAATACAAATATAAAGCGAACATTAATTTATTTGTACAGTTTGTACAGTTTTTCTGAAGCTTTTATATTGTTTGTATCAAACTAAAAATTATAGCATTGACCGAAATGAAAATCTATATTGTGGTAAAAGTGTTGGCCATATCATCCATTCCTACAAGAATCTGGTGTTTTCTTTTGCTCTAAAATCTTAAAATATCAATAAATACAGTAGTCAAATTATTACATACTTTTAGTTTTATAATGTCACCACTACTGGTCAGAAAAGCTCCATCCAACAAACCTAAACCTGGTCCACAGGCCATTAGTTGCTAACCCCAGTTGTAACAGGTTTTTGCAACTCTGGACACATTTAAGGCTTAAAGACCTTTCTTTTTAAGCAAGCCTATTCTGCCTCCACATAATTTTATCACTGATTTTAGTTGATTTTATCACTTGTTTTTGTTATTTTATCATTGATTTTAGTTGCACTTTGTAGCACTTTGAGATTTTTGTTAATGAAAAGTGCGTTACAAATTAAATTCATCATCATCATCATAGTTTATGAATGAAGTGGCAGAAATGGCTCTGTTGATTGTAAAGGTTGCAGACCCCTGAGCTAGCCAATAGCTTGTCGACCCAGTCAGAATTAAACTACTTTGTATTTCTACAAACTGACATCATTCACAGAGCCATCTATACCAGATAATATAGTAATAAATTAGGCATTATCACGTCAAAAGATTGAGACTATCCCTTTAAACCCCAAATCAATATGTAACTTGAATTTGCTCACAAAGTTTTGACCAAACTATTTTAGTCAGGGGGAAAAAAAGCAGTTACATGAGGCCAGAAGTACACAAGGTGACACACAATACACCTGCCTGAAGAGGAACAAGCCTATTTTTAGTTTTTACATTGAAATGTTAATTTATACTCTTAAAGCTCTAAGTGCCCATGGATTGCCCTGTCCGGCATCTAAATACCCATCAGTACTGTAACTGTCCAAAATACCTCAGGACATCCTGTTTGTCTCCAGACCCCCTCTCTCCCAGCCTAAACAACTGGTTCCACATGAAGCAGATTGTGGGGTAGAGAGGATAAATGCAACCATGTGTGCATGCAAGTGTATAAATGAACCTATGTGTGTCCGTGTGTGCAAGTGAGACTGTGTGTCTATGTGTGGGTATGTGTACATAACTGAATAGTTGTGTGAAAAAAAAAATAAGCTCACTTAAAAAAAAAGAATTCTTCAAATAATGTGAAAGTCAGTCATTGGGATTGCTCAACAACGTCCCACACAATGCAGACGTTTAGCAGAACACCCACTGTGATCACTGCAACTGAAACTATAGGAGACTCTTACTCACAGAAACCGTCTGACACTCGGCGACCAATGGTGACAGTAAAGCTGGTGTTGGTGGATGAAAATTATAAACGAGGAGAGCCACACAGAAAATTAAATTAGCTAAATTGTAAGGCTTCAACAGCTGCCACAAAGCAAAAATCATGCAGACGACAGAAAACGAGTGTGGTTCTGTTTTTAAGATGATTTCGGGGTACGGATCAAGGAGCTCTCTCTGCTGTGGGAGAAAGAAGAAGCGTAGTGTCATCTCATGAAGGCACAAAGCAAAGAGATCTGTCAGTGATTGTGGACAGAAACACAGAAAGACATTTCTAGATTTCATCTTTGAGCACATTTTTTAACCAGATGTTGACTGATTAGGGGTTTTCCATGACTGATACGAAGCAGATTTATAAAAATCGGGACAGGCGATTGCTAACATAAAGTAGATTAGTTTTGTATTTCTTTGTTACTACAACAGTTTTTTGTTCATACACATTCAAGCCACATTTTTTTTTGGGGGGGGGGTGGGGGTTGAAGAAACTTGGACAAATGCTCAAGTTAAACAATAGTTAATATCAACTATTTCGTAGGGCTAAAACCTTTTATATACTCTCCCAGAATTAAAAAAAACAAGGGCTTACCACTTTTTCAAGTTGACATGATATACCATATTTTCCAGAGTATAAGTCACACTTTTTTTTTTCATAGTTTGGCCAGTCATCACTGTAAAATAAAATATTACATAAGTATGACTTTCTGAGTTGGGAAAACATGATCATATATTCAGATGCCATACTTGTACATAAAATCCTTCATGATTTGGCTCCACCACTGCTAAAAGACTTTGTCCAATTACATTCACAACCAAACATAACTACAAGAGCAGTTAGTAGGGGAGACTGTAAAATACCATTTAGAAAAAGTTTGCTCGGTTAGCTGTCATTTTCTGTTCGGGCTCCAAGTTCTTGGAATAAACTACAATTAGAATTTTAGAACTAAGAAATATTACATCACAAAACTGTTTTAGGAAATCACTTAAGCAATGGTTACTAGATAATCAAAATTGTACTCATGTTTTGAATAATTCTTAAATCAACTTTTTGCTTGTTCCTTTTTCCTTCCTTTTTCCCCTTTTACGGTTGTGACTTGTTTTTATTTAATTTTTTTATAAATGTTTACTGTAAATCACACTACTTTTAGCTATTTTTAAAATTGTCATCACTTCTAGGTCATGTAAGATGTCATGCATGTCACTTGCAATTAAAAAAAAAAAGCTTTTACATCAACCTGCTATGGGACTGCATATGAAAATTAGCCTCTTTGGCTAAATCTGGCATATTTATGTGATGTATTCATGTTGATTAATATGCATTGTCCCTTTATGAAATAAACATAAATAAGTAAAATGCTCCCAAAAGGTGGAGTTGTTCAGAAGCAACACCGAGGACGAAGAATTCAATGGATTCAGTGATGTGGAATTTGATCTGCAAATTTACCGGTAACTTGCTTTTCGGACTTGTTGGCTTGTTATGTTAATTAAACCTGTTCAGGATCCCAGGTATGTTCTGTGTTATTTTTTTTATTTCAGATTACCAGTAAATGGCTGTTCTTGCACTTTGTGAAATACACTTCTAAATAAATGTGACTTATACTCTGAAGTGACTTATAGTCCAGAAAATATGGTAGTTCCTTTAAATGTTAGCATAATAACACTTCTTAATAACCTTGTATTGGAGATATGTACATTACACTTGTATGCCCTTCCTTCTTGAAAAGAGGGTTTGAAAAGCTTAAGACTGAATATTTGGGTGAACCACCTTTGGATTCTGCTGATGTGATGATCACCTCTGTCCTACAGTCACATGAACTGTTGTTGTACTGGCACAAAGCTGTAGCATCATCTGTGACAACAGGGATGCCCTAAAGACATGCCTGTCTTTTAATCGACTTCTTATGCTCTGGCTTGACTGGTACCTCATGTCTGACAATGTTAAAAACTGGTCTAATTAGTGGGTTGACTGATCAACTAACCAACTTCTAATTTTGACTTTAATAAAAAGAAACAGCTGAAAAGCCTGAACATAAATCTGCCATGTTGACTCGGTGCCATAATCCTAAAAAAATTATGAGAAACATGAGCACAAGCTTGTTAAAATAATTCACAACAAGTGTTTGTGACAGTGTCGATAGAGCTGGCTCGCACCAGTCCTCAGAGAGTGTCACGGGCTGACAGACAGCACAAGTGATTTGTGTTTCAAGCCACAGAAAGCTTCAGTATTGATCCTACGGTTATTGATCTACGGGCTGATAAGAGTTTAAAGAAATGGTAAGAGCATTAACACATGCTGCCCGAGAGTAAATTAAAAATAAACCAGTGGGATTGATGTCATACAAGGACCAGATGTGCATCCATGTATTCATCTTTAACAACAGGATTTAACACAGTGAAGCTTTTGGGCTCCAGGCCTTGTGTGTGTGTGTGTGTGTTCATATACGAGTGTGTATGTGTCGCTGTCTGATTAACGTGAGAATAAAACAAACACGTCCAAGAGGATTGAACTCTGGGCTGCAGGACAAAAAAAAAAAAAAAAATCTCCCAGATGATTTTATCTCAGGGCACATCTGGTGAGGTAAAAATAGCCCCCGACACGCATGTGGCCTCAACCCGATAGTCACACCATGAAAGAAGGTTCACGCACACAACCTTTCATCACCACACTTCCTGATCGGCTGAGGAGCTTTGATGGGATTTCCTCCCTCGGTGAAATAACAGCTCAGCAGCCACAGAATCAGAGAAAAACCTGCTACTTGTTGTCAGGTCAACCACAAAACACAAACCTCATAAGGGCGCACAGAATATAATAAGTTTTTAAAAAATCTGATTCATTTAGTGTTCATTCCAGATTTATTCTGATTTTTTTTTTTTTCAACATACCATTATATCCATTATGGTTGACGTCTCCTAGTGGTGCTATAGCCGTCCCAAAGCGCCCAAAAGTGTAGGTGCCGGTGAGAATGACAGGTTTGGAGAAGGTGAGCGGAGCCAGCTGCAGGTACAGGTACACCCGTCCCACCTCCCTGGGGTTGCTCTCCATCTCCCTCTCCATGTAGAGGGGCGCTCCCACCAGTATGTCATCGGTCCTGGGTGGATTCAGTGTGTTTATTTTCAAGAGCAGAGACAGAAAAAGAGCTAATAGGTGTTTGGAGTGACTTTACGTACCCATCTCCGTCCAAGTCAGTGACAGCCACAGAGTAACCAAAATAAGAGGCCATCTAAAGGTCAGACAAAGAGTGAAACAATAAAGATCCAAACTAAATCACACAAGCACTTTATTTCCCTGATAGTCTGATTCAAAACACTTCTTCCCTGTTCGCCTGTGAAGTTCTGGATGAAGGTCAGATTGGTGGAGTTGATCATCGCCACCTAAAACAAACAAGACAGACTTCAATTCAGTTTATTTATAAAGCACCAACTCACAACAGAAGTCGTCTCGGGGCACCGAACAGAAACATTCATATACCGTATTTTTCGGACTATAAGGCGCATTAAGCAAAACTAAAACATTATGACAGATTTTTGAGTGCCACATACCACATAAAATCAGTTTCAGGTCAGTAAGCTAAGCACAACCAGTATTAATATATAAGGCACACCGGATTATAAGGCTCACTGTTGATTTTTGAGAAAATTACAGGATTTGAAGTGCGCATTTTAGTCTGAAAAAACACGGTACATAAAAAGTCAGTTAACATTATTTATCTGAGGAGCCAACAGATTACTTTGAGTTTTCACGTCACTGTAGTCTCTCATCCTAAGCAAGCACAGAGGCAACAGTGGAAAGGAAAACCTCCCCTCGTGAGGAAGAAGCCTCCATCCTGCAGAACCAGTTTCAGGACAAGCGGCCATCTGCTTCGACCAGTGGATCACTTATCAGACATGAATCAGCAGAACTAATCAGAATAGCATGCAGAACTTAACGAGCAAAGATGCACAAACTGTTTAATGCACACACACTAGATAAGCCAATTTAAATATATATATA
>JARVLU010001073.1:17523287-17535868 GCA_031762415.1 Simpsonichthys santanae | reverse complement strand
CCTAACAGGTCTCTCTTGAAAATGAGTTCTCGTGGCTCAATGAGACTAACCTGGATAAATAAAGGTTAAATAAAAAATAAATAAAAATAAAACTTCCGTGTTCCAGTGAAATATCTAAAGAAAAACAATCTGTGATTCAGACGCTGCTGATTCTGCATCATTGCAGTGACAGGCAACATCAAGAGTTAATGGATGGTTTATCAGATGCAGCAAAAACAAAGTTTAGTTATCATGGTAAACTATGCTCAAACAAATTTAAAAAATGATACGATGTGCTAACATTAGTGACGAGTGAAGTGGGAGAGGAATATGTTGCTTAGTGGGGAGTAACTAAAAAAATAGACATTTCAGTAACATATAGGAACGTACAAAGTACAAATCACCACACTATTGTGTCTCAAGAAAGTGTATTTTTATTAGGAGAAGTTTAAACATTAGTTAACGTCTTACAGCTGAAATAGTCTTAAGCACCTGATATTTGCCTTCATGATGAGCTACATAGTCTCCTCGCTATAAAAAACAGCTGATCCTCAACTGTGTGTCTGCTGTTTGGGCTCTATTGAGGTTATCTTAATAGCTTCATGTCGGTCGGTCCAGGTAACTGAACGTGTCACGTGTGCATGTTATTGTGGTAAGTCTTTGGATGATATATGCAATCCAGACTAAATCAATTTGCTCTGAACAGTGGCTATGAAAGTTTTCTTTGTTGCTATATCTCATGATGTTATTGTTGCTGAGCTTGCATCTTTACACAAGTGTTCCTCTCATTTTGCCACAGGCATGTGGTCAGATTAACCAACATCAGTGTGAATAATGTTGGTATAAAACTCTCAAGAACTGTAATTGTATTCATGTCTCCCACAAATAATGTTAGCACGCCTCCAAACATGAAACTCATCTTGCTGTGACTGCAGCAGACTTAAAACACTGCCCTCCATTTATAAGTTAACAGTTAACTCTTTATGTGTGAGAATTTGCATATTGGACTTGTACCCATCCCCCAGCCTCCAATAAGCAGATGCCATGCTATGCAGCTAATATGTCATCATTATCAGATCACTTTCTCACATGTCTACCTGCTGTTTCTCTCAACAGGGAGTTCACTCAAGATGCCCAAGTTGTTAATAATTTTTTTTTTTTTTTAACTTCAGGGCCTGCAAACCTATGAGCACAGACACGTCCAAAGCAGCAGATAGTACTTAAGCTCAGTCCTGCAGCCATGATTCTCAGCTCGCTTCAGGGTGAGGTGTGTTTGTTGGATTTGCAATGACAGAGGGGAAAAAAGGGGATTCTTCCTCTGTGTTTCACCAACACTCCTTTTTTTCACTGCTTTGGCAGGTACGAGGTTCAGATCTATTACTTCAGTGACCCACAGCATGAAAGTCGAATTCAAAGTCTTATTTTAATACAGTACAGCTCAAAAGCATTGCCTGCCAAACGAATGAAGTAAAACAATCCATAGATTTGTAGATTTTTATTTGAGACTCATAAAGACCTCTTAATTTCTTCTTTTTTTTTGTCAAGCTATAGTTTTTAGCATTTGATTCATAATCCAGTCTAGTGATTTTAATATTAAAATCCATGTCATAAGTTCACTCAATAAAATTTAACAAATTGTTTAAAATGATGAGTGAAAAGACAGCCTGCAAATTCCAAGCTGCCTAAAAGAAATATAATATATTCTAGTAATGTTATTTTATGTTATATGGTTTAAAAAACACAAAATAGGAACTTCATTGTTGATTTGTATTTGATAAATGATCCTCTCTGTTGTCTGAATAATAAATTAAAATAATAATTAGTGTAGGTTTTATTTGTTTTAGTCATGTTGACTGGATTTAGTTATTGGGTTGAACTGTTTATGATAGTTGCTTGACTCCATACATTTATTTTTGCTTCATTAAAAGTGTCTGAACATGTAAATTAAATGAAATGGCTGACTTAACTAAACCAACTTCATTTTAAACTGAAATATAGTTTTCAACAAAAAAATATGTAGCCTGTGGAAATAACTTTATTATGGTTCAGCTGCAATTTAAAAAAAAATAAATAAATGCAAGGTTCAAATCTCCGGTCCGGGTGTAATTTGCATGTTCTTTCTGTGCATGCGTGGGTACTCTCTGGGTACTCTGGTTTCCTCCCACAGACCAAAAACATACATGTTAGGCTGATTGGTAACTCTAAATTGTCTCTAGGTGTGAGTGAGAGAGTTTATGGTTGTTTGTCTCGTTTGTCTCTATGTCCCTGTGATGGACTCGAGACCTGTTCAGGGTGTCCCCTGCCTCTCGCTCAGTAATGGCTGGATATGGGCAGTGACCCCATGAACCAAAAAGGAAGAAGCGGGTAAAAGATAATGGATTGATGGATGGATAATGCAAGGACTTCTGTTGTGAGGTTTGAAAAATAGTGTACTGTAGTGTAAATACTGTAAACCAAGCCAAAGCCAAAGAACTCAACTTTTAGTAACTAAAAACTGTTCAAAGGTGTAGTATGATAATAAAGCTCTATTTTTACTCCTTCTGGAACACCCAGGCCAGAGAAGTGACTGGGGCATCAACGTTTGTTCATTTTCATGACTCTTGGGCAAAACTTTGGGCTGAAGTAGTAAATTACCAGCACTATCCTGCTCCAGCATTGATGACATAAATGTCTTTGGGCAAAGCACTTAACCCTAAAATGCGATACTCAACTTTTGCACATCCTCACTTACAGATAATGTAAAAGAAGGCATTTAAATCCTGAGCATGTACATTTCTTTTTTTTTTAAACAAAATAAAATAAAATAAAATAAAGCATGGGCCAATAGAGTGTCCTCGTTTCCTCTTATTATGTTTTAACTTCTTATTCACCTCTCATGCTTTGAGATCCTCTTTGCACCTACTGGTCACCAGTTGATCTCATTTACGCACGGATGAAAGGAAGAACAGGTAAAATGAACCCATGAACGATTAGCTGGGGGAGAAAAACTGCAGGCTTGCAAGTTCTTCTCACATCGATTTGACACGGTGAATGACTGATGAGCAGAAACAAACCACAAACACGAGTAAACACGACAGTGGAAGCATATGCGCGCGTGTGCAGCTCACTATGCTAGCGCTCATAGCGCTGGACTTTAACTGTCGCTCCATGTATTATTTAAAAAGCAGAGGAAAAGGATAAAACACAGGAGCTTTGCTTGGAGACATCTTGTTATTCTTTGATGAGGCTGTTTTATATTGATGACCCTACTGTTAGTCAGTGATTTGTAGCAACATGAAAACAACTTCCTGTTCAGGGAATTAAACTATGACTTTTTCGATACTTTAGGTTACTTTAAAGAAGCAGTGGTTACAATTTAGTGATGTCTAACAGATGGAGGGCTACCTGCGTACACTCTAGGTCACTTCTCCATTCCTCCAGTCATTCTCTGAAGATTATTTCCCCTTCATTGTTCTTTGCTGAGACTGACTTGAAATGAAAACTAAGAGGGTTCACCTCAGAGGATGACAAACAGTAACACACAGGAAGATCAACACATCCACTGACAGGCCTTTCAAGGCAGAACCAAACCCATGGAAAAGAAGATGAAAATCTAATACGAGGGTGCAAAAGTCAGTCCAACTTCCAACAACAACCTGGAAAGTGGATTTTTCTGTGCATTAGTTCCTGCAGTTACTCAGTCAACAGTTCCTACATTATATATATTCAGAGTATGAATTATAATCACCGCACACTAGGGCTGGGTGATATCTTGATATTTAAAAAATATCAAGATATATATCGTTTATGCGATTTATCTTAAAAATACTGAAATGTTAATTTTGGTGCATATCGCCCAGGCCTACTGCACACATAAGATCTCTAATTGTAAATTTGCATTGTTGAAAGTTAAAAGCTCCCCTAGGCTAATGTTCTCAATTTTTACACTCAGATACCACATAAAAAAAGAACACAAAATAGATTTCTGGTATGAAAAGCAACTACCGTTGCTTGTTCTCCATATACTGTATTTAACACACTTTATGTGGGGTACCACATTCTTTCAGCGGCTCCCTTCTTCAGGGGTCACCACAGCGAGCAAACACACATGAAAGATTTGGCAATTTTTCTTTATGCCTGACGAAACCTGGACTCAAACCCACAACCTCAATATTACAAGACCGCAGCACTGATCGCCAAGCTACCGTAGCCCCAAAGGTGGGGTCCCATATATGAAATAAAATAGTGTTCATGTCATGTCTGTCTGTCTGTCAGAGAAGCTCACGAGGCTTTTAGAGTAACAAATCCCACCTCAGGTGTTGGTGAAGTCTCGTCCACTTCTCTCAATGAGTTTCATTTACAACAAGGACTCTTGATTAGTACCTTTTATAATAAAACTTTAGTATCTGGAGCAACTGAATAATGAATAATCTCTCAAGTCCTGTGATGGGTTTTCTGGTAAAAGCTCTCTGGGAGCCGCATATTGGATGAAAAATATAATTTTGTACAAAGTATTAATATGTTTTCATATCATATACCGGTACCATACAATAAATTACTACCTTGAGAGGTCAATGAAAGTGCTATGTACAGTATTGTCATCATATGTTCTCATACAGTGATGAGATTTGTGATTTAAGCCAATGCACATGAGATACACCTAGGTAGAGTAGCTGGCATCTACACTGTGTAAGCTGCCCAAAGAGCAGGTAGAGAATAGGCTGCTTAACTTGTACATTAACTCTTGCTCAAGGACACCATGACATATGGACATGGATGAGAGTTGAACCTGAGACTTTCTGGTCCCAGGTCGGCTGAACTACCATTGCACCAGTCACCCCAATGCTATTATAGCAATGCAGTGCAGCTGTAGGGTTTTAGCTTTTTTCCCACAGCTTCCTGGTTCCTGGGCAGTGCCAATGAGCAGCAGCTGGTGCAGATCTCCATGAATTCTAAAGGAAACTGTCAGGACATCTGTCCATGAACTGAATCTCAAGAGAAGGTGGGTCATTTTAGCAAGACAATGACCTCCAGCACAAGAAGAATAAAGTTCATGTTTTGGAATGACCAAGTCAAAGTCCTGACCTTAATCCAATCAAAATGTTGTGGAAGGACCTGAACTGAGCAGTTAATGTGAGGAAACCCACAAACATCTCAGAGTTGAAGCTGTTCTGTACAGAGAGGAATGGGCTAAAACTCCTCCAAGCCGGTGTGCAGGACTGAGCAACAGTTACTGGAAACATTTACCGGTAGTTGCAGTTATTGCTGCACAGGGTGGTCACACCTGATACTGAAAGCAAAGGTTCACATACTTTTACCACTCACAAATATGTAAATCATTTTCCTCAATAAATAAATGACCAAGTATAATATTTTTGTTTCATTCGTTTAAATGGGTTCTCTTTTATCTACTTTTAGGACGTTTGTGAAAATCTGATGATGATTTAGCAAAAAAATAGAAAATTCCAAAGGGTTCACAAACATTCAAGCACCACTGTATGATGAAAAAGATGGAATGAAATTCAGCAGCACTTTGTGTTGAGGCCTCTGTGAACCAAAATGTACCCGCACCTTGAAGTTAACGTTTTACAAGTTTATGCTAGACTTTAATTATTACAAAAAACGCACCAATTGAAAACGGCGGTGCAGACACTTCACCAGTTAATGTCTTCACCACACGCACTTTGTTGTAGAGCACACACGCATAGACACCGAGCACAATTCACACAGAAATGTCCCACCTGAGGTTTGAACATTGTAACTTTAACTGAGGCTCCAGTGTGAACCGTCATGATTTACTGCCCATAATAATTACCTGAAGGACCTTCAGTTTTTACAACTGTGCATGCGGGCTGAAGAAATGAGAATATTTTTATGTATTTCTGTGTATCGGTTTGCACCCCATATTTCACGTCCAGAAGAAAACTGGCTCTAGACCTGAAGAGGTTTGAGGAGTCTGCCAGTAATCATTCTAATCAGTCAAAGAGGCTCGCAGGAAATCCCTTTATCAGGGGGGTTCCTGAAGTCTTGCTCCACCAGGGTCGTGACCCACACATAGAGACAGTTCTTGTTCTTGCTTCTTAAGTTCAGTCAACAAGGTCCCGCTCTGATTGCTCACTGTATTAACCCCCTCATCGTTCAGCTTTTAAACACAAAAGGAGACTTAAGCGTGAACGTTTCAGACACCGTTACAGACAAGTTGCTTGTTGCTTTATGTCTTTTCCAGTAAGGAATTTGTTGCCTGTCCCACCTTGTTCGGAGTCTCCGGTAAACTCTCCCACTGCCACAGAGTAACCTAAAGGAGAAGCAATAATCGATTCAGACGCAATGGTTTTGGTATCATTAGGTCAGTATAATCAGGATGAGCCATGAGGTCAGTGTTTGTGTGAGACTCGGTGTGTTACCAAGGTAGCTGTCGTCATTTGTGTCTTCAGCAGCTCTGGTTTGCTTCTCGCCTGCAACTTGTCTCAGTATTGCCTTTAAGGAGTAGCGGTTCAGGATCTCAGCTACCCCTGCTGTCATCACCTGGCCTGCACACACACACACACACACACACACAAAGACGATGGAAGACAAACAAACAGAAAGAGGGTGCTCTTCACATCTGTTCACGGAGCACGAGGAGAGAACACTTGACATCTGTTCTGTGCTAACAATCGAAGTGTAACCTGCAACACATCACCGTGGAAGAGCTGAAAAACTAAATCCCAGTGCTGCTTTAAAACCCTCCAGTCCTCTCTGTGGTGAAGATGCTAAATTATAGGTGCGTGCACACAAACGACACCCTTCCTCTGCTGTTGAGCAGGAGGTCAAACAAACAAATGATTTTATCTATGGCCGCCCTCAACCTTCCATAAATCCCCCTTTATGTGCGAGCGTACAGGCGGGGAGGAAAATGTGCCCTCTTAACCCTTGCTCCAACTCCTCTCCCAGCATGCTTTGAGTTTATCTCGCAGGCTAACGTCTCCACTCATTATTAAAGCTCTTCCTGATTAACGAGGCAAACCGCTAACGCAGATATATAGAAGTTACTGCTGCTAATTTGGGGAGTTCTTAACACCAAGTGGTTTTTCATATGATGAATCGGGCTGAAGGTCGAAGATAATTATTGTATATTAGAGGCCATAAAATTCAGCCTGAGTGCTTTTATAAACATTTGGAGGAAGTGTTTTAACTTGAGGCAGCTTGCCCTGCCATGCAGAGGAGGAGCGCTCCATTAGGCTCTCAAGTCTTCCACTGCTGGAGCATATTCATTATTTAGCACAGTGTAACAACTGCATCAGCTCAAACATCCAGTCAATAAAAAATGTAGTTTGGGTTTCCTTTAAAACAAACAAAAAACTCTTGTCTTTAAATATGATCGTACAAGAAAAACATGTTGTCACTCAACTTGGATGACATTTTCACAAATATTCCCTCTCAAACACCCGGAGCTGCAGGAGGACAGCACTTCGCCAGCTTCACCGTGTCACACACCAGCTACACCTATTAGGACACGTAATCCCTCAGCTTCAGCGCTGCCACAGCCAGAAGGCTCGCTGACCTCAGCCCTGCTTTAATCAAACAGGAGATCCATCTCTTTTTATCCCCTCGCCAACACACTCCCCGCCTTCTCATCTGTTCCTCCCTGAAGCAACATGTCTCTGTCATCAGCACAGAACTCCTCTTTTACCTCCTGTCCACTCTCCTCAAACCTTCTCCTCTCCTCAGAGCTTTTCTTAGCCTCTCTGTCTAAACTATATCAGCAGGCAGAGGGGCAGTTCCTGCACACTCCATTACACCCCCACGATCAGCTCATTATAGCACCTAAACACTCACTTCCTGTTAGACTACAGCCAGCGAGAAGCATTAGAGGAGGAGAAGAAGGAAAAGCATGAGAGAAACTCTCTTTCCTGAGGGAAGACTTGGTGAGTGCATCATATGTGGAGCTGCTGAGAGCTCTGCTGACCTTAAATCCATTATTTTCTCTTCTGCTGTTTTAGACTATACAAAAATGTAATAAATGATATTTTTTGCAACTTTTGGGTAAAGGAAGATATAGATTTTATATGTGAATGAAATGTTCATGTGAATAAATGTGATCAATTTATTATTTTCCATGCTGCTATTACAAATGTAATAAACCTTTAAATAGCCAGTGGAGATGAATCAATAGGCTATTCGATGGCCAGTGCAGAGTTTTAGAAAGGAACCAACAGCCGACTTATGATGCTGGTTAATTTGTTCGTTTCTACCTCATAAATATAATCTTTTAAGATCTGCACAAGATGTAGAGAGTCAGGGGAAAAACAACCCAAAATAAACAACGATTGCATGTGATTTAACTTTGGAACCCAATACAGGTTTGTAAATGTTCTTTTCTGTGCAAAAGTTCATTAAAGAATGCAGTTCAAGCATGTTTTCTCTCTAAAAGTAACTTTTTTTTTTTGTCTAAACAATATAACATATGACATCTGAACAAGGATTAAGACTCAACCTATTTTCCATTCTTCTTTTAATAGAATAGTGTTTTGGCCAACATTTACGTGGTTCTGCAAGGGTTGCAGTGAAAAAAGCACCCCTGGCATGAAAGCACGTCCACCATGGGAAGCAAATTATAGCCAAAGGACACACTGTTAAGTCAAGTATAACTACACTGTGCTGCCCACACATGTGCCTGCCTCTTAATCAACTCTGTGGTGACTAATACTGATCATTTAAAATAAATTTGCCTTATTAATCAGCCTAAAAAGTCTACTGCTAATCCGGAGGCCAACATTTTGGATAAACTAATGAACATGTACCGAATTCTTCGAAATATAAGGTGCAATATCAATGAACGGGTCCGTTTTCATACATAAGGTGCACCGGATTATGGGTGCATTAAGCAAATTTAAACAGATAAGTCAAACTTTATTCAGCTCGTTCACAACAACCACAAAAAATCGGTGCAAGGTCAGTAAACACAACCAGAATTAATACATAAGGCTCACTGTTGATTTTTGAGCAAAAATTAATGCTTGTTAATTTGCCTTATAGTCCCAAAAATATGGTATGTGATTTGTTGACTCTGAAAATATGAGCACCCTCTCTTTTCATGACTCCGATGAACACCCACCCCCCTAAAAAAAAAAATAAAAAAATAAAAAGAACAAACAAAAAAGACTCATAAACAGTGTCTGTGGTTACCTTGCCAGTAAAAGCTTCCTGGTCCTCCAACAACCAGCCTTCCCTCCTGGAATGAAAATTATCACAATGAATGATGTTGCAGAGCTCGCCGTGACTGTGTGATGTACAGTAGAACGAGCCAAGTGAGAGCACGTATGAATTCTGCTGACATCCTGCTGAAAATGACAGTTTCCTGTACAGCAGGGTCAAGTTGGACCGAGAGCTGGGAGTCAAGGTTCAAATTGACTAGACAGTGAAAAATAGTGTGCACGTCAGTTGTGTTAAGAGGCGACGGGTCACTTTGGGAGCGAGGGGCTTCTCCGGGGACAAACACTCTCATGTGTTCATAAATCTCCGAGGGCAGACTTACATTTTAAGCTCGAGGATGTTGTTTCTACTGACAGTCTTTACCTTGGTGAAGTCCACACTGAAGCCGGCCTGGCAGAACCCCTGCCCCTCTGGGTCTGGATCAGCTGCAAGCAACACAAACACACAAGCAAAATAATAATTAAATAAATAAAATAAAATTTGAAGCTTTTGCAGATGCAACAAACTCTCAGCACAAAGTAAAGCTAGTTTCCAGTGCAGGATGGACTCTGCAGGGCTACCCCCCAGTCACTGATCCTGTTTGTGGTGTTTATAGAGAGGATCTTTCTGAGGCACTCAGTTCAGGGTCTCTGCTTTTTTGCAGATGATGAGGTTTTGTTGCCGTCTTCAAGCCACGACCTTCAGCATACACACATGAATGTGGAACAGTCAGGGTGAGAGTCAGCACCTCTCAGTCTGAGGCCACGGTTCTCAACTGGAAAATATTGGAATCCGTCTGAGTTGGGAGTAAATCTCTGCTTGTGTAGGAGTTTAAGTGTCCTGGTGTCTTGTTCACAAATGATGTAAGACAGGAGCGAGAGCTGGATCGACGACAGCAATGTGGTCTTGCTTCTGGGGCTGAAACAAAAATACGAAGGTCTATCTTCGTACTACTCTTCAAATACTGTATTACAAAATTCATAATAATTCCCCAAAATGCTGCTGCCAGAGTCTTAACTGGAGTTAGTAGGAGAGACCATATCTCTCCAGTTTTAGCTTCTCTCCGTTGGCTTCCTGTCAAGTCCAGAACTGAATTCAAAATCTTACTTCTAACCTACAAAGCCCTCAACAACCAAGCTCCATCTTCTATTATAGATCTTGTTGCTTCATATTTTCCTAACAGAGCACTTTGCTCTCAGACTGCAGGTTTACTTGTGGTTCCTAGAGTTTCCAAAAGCAGAATGGGAGGAAGATCTTTCAGTTCTCAGGCTCCTCTCTTGTGGAACCAATTTCCACTTTCTGTCTGTAAGACTGATACATTGACCAGTTTTAAGACTGGGATTAAGACTTTACTTTTTGATAAATCCTATAGTTAGGGTTGGCTTGTTATGCTGCTATAGACTTAGACTACTAGAGGACAAATTGACCTAATTTCCTTAAATGAATTGTTAAAATTTAACAGTTTTCATTTGATTCTATTTCTATCTTAACATGTGATTCATGACCTGCCATTGTGTATCTGTTCCTCCTTCCTGTTCCTCTCAAACCCAGCCTGTTGAAGCAGATGGTCGCTTGTCCTGAGCCTTGTTCTGCTAAAGCGTTCTTCCTCATGAGGGACTTGTTCCTTTCCACTGTCGCCTTTGTGTTTGCTCAAGATGAGAGTTCTGCAATTAAGTTAAATTCAAAGCAATCTGCTCCTCTGATAAATAATGTGAAATTATTATTTTTACATATAAATGTTTCTGTTCAGTGCAATTAGATGAATTCTGTTGTGACTTGGCGCTATATAAATAAACTGAACTGAATTGAATTGACTTGTGGGAGACACATTTTCATGCTTTTTGTGTGAATTTGAAAAAACACACACATGAACATGTGAAAACTTGCATGGTTTTACTCATACAAACATGTTAAATACTTTGTACATTATATGATCACATAGTTTTCCAGTAGGTATCCCCAAGTTTTTATACACATGCTCAGAAGTTAAAACCCAATCAGAAAAAAAAGCAGCTTGAACACATGTAAAAGTCTTCACCTTTGAACCATTCATGTCACGTCTGAAACAAAACCAATACGTTCATTTTTCCTTCTGTCGAGAAAACAAAACGAAAATGCATTGTTAGAACACATTCAATTAAAAATGTGGACGTGTTGGATGTTTTCTGAACACCAAGGACTAGACTCACGAGTCATAGCTGATGTTGTCTTCCTAATGCAGGAACCAGACCTGGACCAGTAGGTCTCTTCTTCCCTGGCAGTCAGTCTTTAATGTGGTGGATCAATAACATCTGTATTACCTTTGGCCTGTTTATTTACGTACAAACTGTAATTACTGACCTGAAGGTGAAACAAGAACCTCACAATGTGTAGACTCAGGCAGGTCAGGTGACATTTACACACGAGCAGGGATCTCGCTTATTATCACGTTTAAATCTTTAAGCCAGACTGTGATCCACTCCTGCTCCTGCTGCAGATGATGATTATGTGAGCAGCAGAAAATGTTACGTTAGATTGTCCGTTGCTTCTAAATGATGACCTTTATAAAGCAATGAGCTCAGGGAGCCTAACCTTTACATCTGAGTAACATCTGGACTGTAGTGCTGCTTTACTGTGGTGTAAGACTGCCATCTAGTGGTCAAACTGTGAACTGAGCAAATCCCATTCACTGAATTCAGATTACTGTACTGTACATCTCTTTTTAGGGAAGTTGCTGTGTAAAGATTTGAGAAATTTTTAACTTTTAAATGCTTTTTAATAAGACTTTTCATATTCAATAAAATAGTTTGTGTTCATATATATGTTGCATGTACAGTGTCTGCCTCCACATCAACAACACAGGGATCTTTTCCATCAGGCCCATGATGAAGTTAAACAATGTAATGAATTTATCTGACTGAGTTAGTCTGCTAAGATCAATATATTGTGGTGGCCAGCTTAGTTACGGTAACTCAAAAATGGAATCAGTTGTAGATGTAAATTTAAAAAAAAAAAAAAAAAAAATTCTGAGTTTTATTAAAATTTGTTCTGTGGCTAATGAGATATTTTCACAGGGAACTCCAGAAGTTAAACTTAATGCATGTGGCAGTAAACAGACGTCATCAACAGAGTTTCAATACATTGATTCCATCCTCATCTACTTTGTAACAACATGTTTGACTAATTGTGGCATAAAAAATGTAAAATAAAGACTTAATATTAAGAGTTAAGCTGTATTATATAATGCAGTGTATCAGTAAGAAGACAAAGATGTATATTTACTGAGAGAAAATCAAAATGATTGAATTGAACAGATAAAAGGAGGATTATCCAGGGTCAACACACTGCTCTTTAAACATGCAGTGCCTGTTAACATAATGCATTATTGTCAGTCAGAGTCAGAGTCAGTCAGAGAATCTTTATTGTCATTTGCACCACATGTGGTACATGTGATGAAACGAAATTATGTA
>JARVLU010001073.1:17508130-17523187 GCA_031762415.1 Simpsonichthys santanae | reverse complement strand
TTCATGCTTGTTCAAGATGAGAGTTCTGTGATGGAGTTAAACTCAAAGCAGTCTGCTCCTCAGATAAATAATGTTAATTTATTTTTATACACCGTATATGAGTGTTTCTGTTCAGTGCCCTGATATGACTTCTGATGTGACTTGGTGCTAAATAAATAAACTGAAATGAATTGAACTGAATTGAAATGTGTTCCTGAGAGGTGCACGGAAGAGCTGCAACGTGTTTTTTGGGGGAAAGAGCAGCTTCCATGACATGATCTTGAATAAGCTGAGGAAAATGGATGAGCATGTGATGAAAAGTAAGTGCCACATTTGAAAATTTGCAAAAATATAAAATTAAATGCCGGTCTGTCATCCTGTCTGGAAAGCCAAACAACAGTATTGGAATATTGGAACTTCCATTACTGCAGAATTGTAGGTCCCCAATGAAGTGAAAACAACAGCACTGCAGATTTAGACAAATTTACCTGGCCCCATTTTTTTTTGGACAAGTAAAAAAGAGAGCAATAATTTAACTGGAACACTTTGTTGGAGCTTCCTTCTAACACACACATGTAGAGACTGCTTTCTTATGTTTCAGTGAAATAATCAAACTGTACAAAAATGTGTCAAACGTATCAAACTGTTCTTCGTCTCAGCGGTCCCTGTGGCGAAGCTTAACGATGCGTAGCTACACAAGCGCTCGCACTGTATAAACAATAAGTCAGTTACAGCAGAGGTCTGAGTGGCCGCCAAAATATGTTAATGCTAAGCAAAAAAGAAAAACAAAAATGCTGGTGGCTTGAAAAAAAAAAATAAAAATCTGTCTTCAACACTCAATAAAGAACTCTTGCCCGATTCTGAGAACTACTCAGAATAATTCCCCCCCTGTGAACCGTTGAATTTACAACGTGATTATTCTCGTTTTGATTATTCACCAGCAACAGAAAACAATAAATCAGAGATCCTGAACACGAAGTCAGTTAGTGAAGGGAGTGTAAGTGTGTGTGTCTTTATCTGAGACAAGTTTTATCTGTTGTGTGCAGCGTGCCACCTGTTAGCCTTCGTTTATCACTACCAGGATGTGGGGGTGCCCCCGTACGTACAGGGTGGAAGAGAAGGAATGAAAATCCAGGCATGAGAAGGGAGGAGGTTGTAGGGGACATCCCATAAATCCCAATTACAGAGGTGATGACAGAAGGAAGAGAACCAAAGGGAGAGACTGATAAAGCTGGGAGACAGAATATTTTTAGGTTTCTGTGGTGACTTGTAAAAATCAGACTTGGTGATCTGTTAATGAGGCAAAAACACCCAACTTCCTCAGTTGTGTCCTTCATGGGGGGCTTGTTTGGTTTTCAGATGTCTCTCTTGAACCTCACTACAGCAGGTGATGTCATTGACTTGCTGGCAGCAGACGAGCACACGTTTTCCAACGTTTCAAGCGTTGTGCGCCTGCGAAACGTTTACACTGCCTGAAATCTCTCTACGGCAGAAGATGCTGCCCCTTAACTGCCGAAAGCACCTTCAATGGAAAGTCTGGTGGTTTTTGTAGCCATGTTCTGTCAAATAGCTTACGAGGCATTAATTATGGAGAAAAGAGCAGAGGTCTTTGTCCAGGCTAGGCTAACTGCTAGCGTATAAGGGCCAGTTTTGTATAAAGATTCAGGCTTAAAACAAACATTCTCAAAAAATGACACACTGGTGTGAAAAAAATAAATAAACGCTACATGAGCTCATAATCAACACATACACTTTTGCACAATATGCTGTTTTTAGGTGCAAGTTGATTTTCTAAGCCTGTAAAATGATATCAAACGGGTCATTAGTTGGCTAGCCATTAGCCTAGCCTGGAAGAAGACGTTTCTTCAACACTCCTAGTTCTACGCTGATGGAACTATTTAACAGAACTATCCCTTTAATTATTATCTTTAGTGTTGTTTTTTTTTTTCATTTACACACTATTTTACGTTTTCATATTGTACAAAAACACTTACATACTGGTTAAAATAGACTGCCTTGAATGACAATTGAGGGTAAAAAGGATGGCGGGATGTTAAATCCTCCTGTGTGTGGTGTTCGTATGGCGGCTAAGATCAAAACTAACATGTTGGGGCGTACAGTGCGCGCTTTTCATCAGATGAACAAATGTGATCCAGATATATCGGCTATACATGCCCAGCTTTAAACAGCTTGAAGCTCTTCAAAGTCTTACCATGAAGGACATCAAGACGTTGTTTAGTCTAGAGGAGCCTTCAGTAGAACTCTGTCCACAAGTCATGTGTAAAATGCTGTTATCACTTTAGACAAAAGTAGAGCATGACTTGACAAATAAAACAAAGCTGCACAGTCCGCAGCGTCATGGTACTGAGCCTGTCAAGCTTTGACTAATAAATTATTTCCATGAATTTTATGTAAATAATCGTGTAGAGTTAAACTTATGGGAGCATAAAGTTTTATATAATAATGATGAATTGAACATCTGAAGATCTGAGGCTCTCGATATGTGGCTTCAAACATCTGCTAAGTACCTGTTTTTAGTATTTTACATCTCTTTACAACCTGGCTGTTTTTGTTTCATTTTTTTAAATTCCATTTGCTTTTATTTGTTCGTCTCAATTTGTACGCATTCTTTATGACTGTCTATTGTTTTCTACTGTAGTCATCACTCTTTGTTAAAATCAGGTAAATGAGTCCCTGAGGCTCAATGGGACTAGCCTGTAGAAATAAAGGTTCAATGAACTGCCGTGAACTTTTTTGAGTTTGGAGTGGTTTGAAGACGGCAACAGCTCACTTTCATCTTGGCCCTGCTCAGACCAGCTGTTAGCTCACCAGTCTGGTGAAAATGTAACTCTTTCTCCAAAGTGAGTTCGTTAAAAATCACATTTTAGTCAGGAACATAAAATTTTGTCTTTCATCCAACGTAAAAACGTAAAAAAAGACAACATATGCCTCATATCAATGCTCGGTGCTGGTAATCCAGGTAGAAAAAACCTCAACAAAGTTAAGTCAGGTCTGCTGAACCGTTTCTTTGTGTTGAAATGTTTCGTCCTTCATCCAAAGGACTTCATCAGTCTGAGGAGCCACAACAAACTCAGTCCCACAAGCAGCACACTCACATAATGGACCAACCAGTTGTGCTGGTGATAAGATGGTTTCTAGAGCCCGCCCTTTCACCTGTCAACTCCTCTGAGGCAGCCATGGCCAAAGTGATTAAAAACATCAAAGTTCATGATCAATAGTCCAGGTTAAAAAAACAAAAAAACAAAGTTAAGTCAGTTTCTCTGGACGGTTTCTTTGTGTTGAAACGTTTTGAACCACTTTAGCCATGGTTGCCTCAGAGGAGTCGGCAGGGGAGAGGGTGGACTCCAGAAACCATCTTATCACCATCAAACTGGTTGGTCCACTATGTGAGTGTGCTGCTTGTGGGACTGAGTTTGTTGCTGCTCCTCAAACTGATGAAGTCCTTTGGATGAAAGACAAAATGTTTCAACACAAAGAAACGGTCCAGAGGACCTGACTTAACTTTGTTGGATATGCATCACACGTTGTCTGGAGTGTCATCTTATTTAGTCTTTTACAGACAGAAGTTATGCATTGGGTGAAGTGAGAGGAACATGAAATTGACATTTGGAGGTAAAGCTGCAGAGATACTCACTGGTTCTGCATGGAGAATACTCAGCGTAGGCGCTGAAGTTCTGAACGGCCACATAGCAGGTCCCCACTGGATCTTTCTCCCCTTCTTTCTTCAATGTCCGCCAGTGGTAGAGAGGAGCACATGCCTGCATAACAAATGATCCTCTAATAGCCACGTTTCTCCCCAAATATCAAGAATGCAGAGACAAAATTAAGTCTAAAGAATAGTGTGAATGTTTATGAAGCATTCACACTTTTGTGATCCATTTTTCTTTCATATGATATTTGGCATCTTTCTCATTCATAAATTTTTGAGCTACTTAAACAAATCATGTATCCAAACATTCAGCTCTTTCAGGACAATCTTTCTGTGACTTTTCGTACTGGTGCAACTTTAGCTTTATGAAATATTTAACCTTTTCTGACACGTTTTTCTCATAGAAAATGAACTGAGCTCATTATACATCCTTCAAATCTTTAGAGCTGTTTACAACCTTTTACTGCTCCTTTCACATTTTGTTCTGCTTCAGCTTCTTTCAGCTGCCTTGTAAAAAAAAACAAAAAAAAAAAAACAACAACAACTCAGCTACTTTCAGCTAAATACAAATGTTGTTTAAGCTGTCGTGCTCCTTTCAGATTCTTTATACAACATTTCTGTACTCCTAACTTATTTCTGCTAATTTCAGCTTGTTGTGCTCCTTTCAGCTTATTTCGGCTATTTTCAGCTTTTTCTGCTATTTTGGCTACTATTTAGCTGTTTTATGCTAATTTCAGAATTTTCACCTAAATCCACATTTTTGTCACTCATTTCAACCGTTTTCAGCCTAATTCAGCAAACTTGTGCTCTCTCCATTTTCTTCAGGTATTTTAAGCTGCTTCCTGCCTTTTCAGCTATTTTCTTTTCTAATTTCAGTTTTATTTGAGCTAATTTACTAATTTTTGCACCAATTTCTGCTTACCTAAACCAAATCTGCAAATATGTGTTCTTTCTGCTTTCTTCTACTATCTTAGGCTTGTTCTTCCATTTCAGCATATATCCTTTAGCTAAGTTCAGCTATTTTTCAGCAAGTTCTTCAGCAGTAAGCATTCACACGGCATTTTCGTAGGAAATGCAATTTTTCCAGTTCAGATTTGATCTTATTATGTCCACTCACCACCACTTTTCCTTTGTGCGTCCTGACTGATGCACCAAACCACTGGTGTGACTTAAACTCCAAAGGCTCCCTGATGGCGCTGACTTTAATCATCCTGTTATCTGGGGACAGAGTTGAGGAGGAGGAGGAAATGGAAAAGATATAAAGAATTGGAGCTAAAGAGACATTTTAAAGCTCTGGCTGTAAAAGCTGACAGACACCACAGCAATGTGGTCTGCAATCATTTGTCCTTAATGAGCAGGAGTAAACAGCGACGTCCTAAACAGGCCCGTAACACACATCAAAACACCATTTATCCCCCCCGGAGACAAACATTTGCAAGGACATGGAGTAAGTTTCTCTCATTAAAAAAGGCAACCCTGTAAAAAGACTTGAGTCACAGATTAAACACAAGTTTCCACACAAACATGTAGCATTTAGATCCACAGTGATGTGACCGGTATCAGTGTGGCTGCTAGACATTCGCAGCATTTTTTAAGAGCAGCTGGGTCTCTTTAGACCCATGCAGACCCCTCCTCATTAATGATTTTGCACCCCCACCCCCCCTCTCAACACACAAAGTTACTGGAACGCCAAGATCCCAGACAAGCAGGTGTACGGTGCATGTTTTGCTAATTAACTCATCTGGTTCATCTGTGGCAAAGTTCAAAGAACACGTTGAATCATTTGTCCTCTCGTCTCTTATAGAGAAACACAGAAGCTGAGTGACGAAGATGAAGTTTTCACGAAACGGCTTGAACGTGGAAATTCGGTTTTTCTAATCACAGTGTAGGTGTTAGAAGAAGATGTGAGTTGTTTAATGACTCGACTTTAATGTGGCTTCCAGCTGTACGTAGGTGTACTGTATAGAACAGGGAACTCCACTTTAAAGGCAACAAGGAGTGTTTTTAGCCATAAAAGATTTTTAATTAAACCTCCACTATGCATCACTTTCTGAAAAACTGAGTAACGCATGCAACAAACCAGGCACTGGTGCACGTTCAGTCACTCAAATCAAAGTGACACCACTAGTCCCTGATAACCCTTCCCCTTCCCTTCCCACATCTGCTTAGCGTCACTAATGTTCGGACACACACAGGTACACACATGTGAAACTGATGTGTGATATAAATCAGAACAGACTCCTGCTGACTTTTTTTTTCCCGTTCCTTTTTTTATTCCTGTGAAAATGGGTCAGCTGTAACTCTAGAAATATTCCCCGTGCCAACAGCCATCAATCACCTTCTGAACACCCAGCCCTTGTTGTGAGGAGAAGCACACATGCCCACAAACAACACGCTAACAACCGTGGGCCTCCTGTTTGTGGACTCTCGCTTTAGCTGTGCTCTCGTCAGCTGATCCATTAAACTGTTCCTCCTTCCTTCAGAGGATTCTCACTGAGGAACTGCTGATTATAATATGTGATCAGCATCACCTGCAGTTTTTTTTTATCTCCGTCCTCTTGCAGCTTTTCATGCAAACACACACGCGTTTGCAACTTCCTCTGAGTTTGTCAAACATCCAACGTGAAATGTGCTGTCAGTTCCTGCTTCGTTTCTTTTCCTCCCCTTGTGGTTGCCATCACAATCAAGCTTTCGAGAAGAGAGGGAGAAGGGGACCGACTGATGGAGGACCTGACTGGGACAAGGGTGTATGATCTCAAGATCTAATAAAAAGCAGACCTCACCCAATCCCCCTGTTCCTTCAACTGGGAACTAAATTCCCATGTGCAGACAGTTTACACCCCCCCCCCCCCCTCTCTCTTTTCTCTCCATTTTTCTCTCTCTGCCTCTTGCACTACTCAGAGCATCCGAGATGAACAAGCAATGGCTGATTGGGCGCTGATGATAACATATTGAATAGCATGAGGTCAGCCAGAAAAACCTGCCAGCCACTTTATGTTGGATGAAACGGATGAGTCTCATTTATTTCAGTTCATGAAGGCCTGAACGCTACAGAACTCTTCATTCTTTAAAAACCAAGGGACATCACCCCAAGGCTTTGAAACAAGTCATGACTGAACCATCTGAAAAGCCAGCATGGAACCTCAGAGAGTGTCTTAAACATTTGTCTCAGCTGAAACAGTGACACGGTGCCTTACGATCGTTGCCCCTCCAGGAAGGTGCATCACAAGACCCCTTTAGATCCATCAGATAAAAACAAGTTGTAAAAAGTGTGGTGCGACTCACTGGAGTTGTCAAAAGGAATCTGTCTGCAGCTATCAGGCAGTCCGGGCCAGGGGCAGTAATAGACGGCTCCAGCCTCCACTATGCCTGGCTGGGAGGTGTTGGCTTTAGGGGCCCCCACCAGCACACTGATCCTAGGAAACAATGAAAGAAAGAAATGTGACTATTTTGCTCCACTAGATTGGCCCCCTCATTAAAAATACTAATTAAAAATAATAGTGTGGGCAGGTTAATGAGTGATCAGAACCCTGGTGGGGCCACTCACGTCTTCCTGTCGGTGGAAGCTTGATAGAAGTCCACAGAATAACCAAAGTAACTCCCATCGGGTCCCCTGTAAACCGTGGGGTGCTCTGCGTAAAGGTTAAAACTCCAAACCGCGTTTGGCGCCAGCCAGAGCGCAGAGAGCACCCCCAGCATGAACACCCCAGCAGGGGGGGCGCAGTCCCATCCACGCGCCATCCTCACACACAGCGAGCTGCGGGCCATTCCTTAAAAACGAGAGAGAGTCGTGCAGGTGGGGGGGATCCCGTGTGCAGGTGAGTGAAGTTTATCCCGGTTTGGAGATCGCCAACTGGCCGCATGCGCGCGCTTCTGCAGCGCAGTCCACTCCAGTCCTGACACCCCCCCCAGTCTCAACCACCAGGTCTGCCCCCAGAACCTCCGATTGTGAGACTGAAGTGCCGCGCACCCGCCCCTCTGCACAAAACTTTAACCCCCTACACACACGCGCGCACTGACACACACACACACACACACATCACAAGGCGCACAAACCACATCTGAGCGCGCAAAGAGGAGGATGGCGCGTCACCGCTCCTTTTATGGCACGGCTGTTTTTTTTAATTTATTTTAATTCCCCTCAGTTTCTGGAACTGAAGTATTTTTTATTTTATTTTTTTTTTGGGTCACAATTCAGTTTGGGAATACATGCGCGAAAAGATCCGACGCGCGCACTTAAATATCAAACACCTTTCAGAGCAACTTTTCCTCCTCCTTTTGAGGAGCTGTTAAACAGGGCTGTGGTTCCTTCCGTTGAGAATAATCTCTTGTAATTACGTCAGTAATTATGATGTAGACTCACAGATCAAACCCCTCAAGTCCTGAGTGTGCAAGAGAAGAAATGGTGCACCCTCCTTATCTAACCTGTCTTTTCTAGTTTATTTTTATTCAAACAGCCTTCGTAGCACCTAAGTGATGGATGAAACCGTAAAAGAGCTGCTGCACTGAAGTGGAGTGTTCTCTGTCAAGAGTAGAGATAAAAACAGCTGAAGGTGGGGTCAGCAGGGAAACAAACCAGGCCTGGGCCTGCCAGGTGGAGACCTTCACACAAGCCAACCTGCTGCCTGTGATCCAGCCCTCCTGTCCTCCAGCTTTCATGTCAACACAGACTTGGTTCACCGAGTCGAGACCTCCTAACTGATGCTTTTTCTTCTGCTCTGAATAATGTGTCTGAGCAGGAGAGGTTCTGGTCTTTCTCAGATGTTTCTTTAAAATGAACAGAGAGGAGACCAGATGGGTTTCGCTGTCCACCATTACAGAAGATGGCTAAATGAGAAAACAGCAGAATGTGATGTGACACTGGTTCAAAGCAGCAGTTTAGGTGAATTTGTGCATCTGTAATCAGTTTCCTCTTTTGTCTTGCATCCAATAAAACTCTATTAGCAGGAATACACACTCACATACACACAGAGTTCAGGTAACTTCCTGTCACTCTGCCAATGTGTTCTGATCAGAGGTTTACTGCGGCTCATTGATTCCTGCACAGTAGTTTAGTTCTTTCACAACGTGCCCTCAGTCTCTTTACAAACTCGTTAACGCTGTGCATGTGTGATAATCCAGATTAAAAACACACCCTGACAATATTACACCACTGCTGTGGGATCATGCATGTATATGTACAGTTGAAAACAGATGTTTACGTACAAATGTTTAAAAGAAAACCTTTTTTTTCTTCTTCATTAAAATAACTGTGAAAGCTCAGACGAGTATCTGTTAATTGGAGACACACCTGTGGGTGTAATTCAAGACTCACCTCAAACACACAGCTTGTGATATCACAGGAAAATCAGCCACGACACCATGAAGAGAACTGTCTATCTTCACCACTGGATCATCTTTGGGAACGATGTCCAGATGTCTGAAGGTGCCACCTTCATCTGTTCCCAGAATTATACACAAGTATTAACATTTTTGGGGATGTCAAGCAGTCATACCACGCAGGAAGGATGGATTCTGTGTTCCCAGGTGAAACAGGACAAACTAAAGCTAACGATCCTGTGAAGATGCTGCTGAAGCTAATAAGAGTGAAACAAGTCCTGCACATACATGAGCTGAAAGGCTGTTTAGCGAGGAAGGATGGCTCCTAAGCAACATATAATGAACATATTACCATAGTTTTTCAAATGCACATGGGGACATGGATCTTCATCTTCAGAGACATGTCCAGATGTCTGATTAGATATGGGTTTGAAGGAAAAAGGCAAAAACTTGCAAGCCTGAGAACACCCCAACTGTAAAGTACGTGAGTGGCAGCATCATGTTGAGGGTGTTTTGCCACAGGAGGGCCTGGTGTACATCACAAAGCTGATGAGACCACGAGGAAAGAACATTAACATCTCAAGATGTCAACCAGGAAGTTGAAGCTTGGGCACAAATGGGTTTGGACCTTTAGTATATTGCCAAATCAGTTACAACCTGACAGGTCCCTGCCTCTCGCACAGTGACTGCTGCTGGACACCAGCAGCTTCCGCAGCCCAGCAAGGAAGAAGCGGGTGAGGATAACGGATCTGTTTTCAACTGTAGACCCCAAAAGACTTGAAACCTTTGAAGTATCAAATAAAACAACAGTCACTAGTTTAAAGTATTAGTTGGTATAAAATTTGTGAAAATGTTTTGTGTCGCCCTGCAGCCAAAGTTGAAACGAAATGGAAGGACTTTAATTTGTCTTCTTTATAGAAATGTTGGTATTCCACAAACACCCTGCTCTGTCTGAGGGGGATTACTTTCTGTTTACGGAGAAGTACTTCAGTTGCCATTAGCGTCTTGGAGATTTAGTAAAATACTGATTTAGATTCTCTCTGGGACACACAACATCAGTTTGGATGTGATTTAGTGGCAAGGCAGCAAACAGACCTTGAACATCTGAAACCCGAGGGTGTCCCGTGTCGGGTCAAGACGTATTCATAAGACAAACAGGAGGTGGTTGTCTAAGATTTCAAAACTACAACAATCAGACAATTGAACAAAAAAAAAGTGTTTATTCCAGAACTTTTAAGCTTGATAATAAATACAAGCACTTAGCCCACATCCTAACGCAGTGCATGAAGCACACAGAGCACCTGTACGAACTTTAACTTGGTTAAAATGTTTCAAACCTCCAGTCAGGATCTCTGCATCTGCACTGGTCCCTTTACACTGTAAACGCCGCAGTGGAATTGACTGTCTGTCTGTATGTGTGTGTGTCTGTATGTGTGTGTGTGGGTGTGTGTGTGTGGAAGGCTTTGGTAGGTTTTTTCCCTCGAACAGTCCTGAAGCTGAATTCATTAGTTTCACAGTCGACGGGCTTTACATGTGTGTGATTTGATGATCAACATGCTGAACTAAACATCGCTTTTTAAACAGTTTCTATAAGTCGACTGTTGAAGAGGAGCAGAAGCTGTCGGCACCGAGCGGAGCAGTCAAAATAAACACTCGTTTTTAACTTAAATGATCGCATCATAAACATCCTGCCAGTTGTTAATAATCTGTGGGGACCAGATAACATCACTGCAGAGTTTATGTGAAATGAGTATGTGGGAATGAGCGAACAGATCTCGGGTTCAAATGATTAGTCCACGAACACGTTTCGTCTCCTGTGTGCGTTTGTGTCCTTTTCTCGTACGTCTCTGGTGCATGTGTCTCAGTCTTTGCAGCCTGCTGACCTTTTGTGGTCAGCATGCACGGGGAAGGAGGAGTTGAGTTGTGATGGGGCGGTGGTGGTCCGACCACATGCACAGCCTGTGTCAGTGCTAGTTCAGAGATGGAGAGAGATTGGTGGTCCACAGCAGCTCAATGTAGGGCCACTTTGTCTGTAGGCAGCGCTTCACTGGAGTGTCATCGGTTCGAACCATGGGGTCCTCAAAACCTAGCACCAGAGCTGTCCCCTCCACATACTCCACCTGATAACACAAACACACAGTAAACACAAAGTTACACAGCTGAACTCTTTGCAGCCACTTCCTCTGTAGGGGTCAGAGGTAAAACGCAGAGGGATGAACACGCTCCAGCAGCTGCAGAGGACGCCTGCCAGAGCGTCTGTTATATCCATCTGGAGCCGTGGAGATGGAATTGCCATCACAACCTTATAGGCACCAAGCTACAATGCCCATGTGTGTACGTGCGTGCTTTTGTGTGGGCACACATCCCGTGCCCTTCCTGGAGATTCAGGTATCAGCATTAAAAATGATTTAAAGACATGACAGAGTTGATGGACGAGGAAATTGATATTCATGAGTACCAGACCTGTGCAAAGACTGCACAGACACTCATCCATCAAGTGGAGCCTGCTTAATAGGTTTGTGTTTCGCTGTTTCCCCGTAACGAGGCTGCTGACAGTGGCCTTCATGCTGAAGTGACTCGGAGAAGCAGGAGGCTTTACGTGGGCCTCTGCTTGGATGGACAGGTTATTAGGCTCACAACAGCTACTGTTTGTTCTGGAGTGGCTGGCTGCCTTCAGCTCTGTGTATGCGACTGGGAGTGTGTATGAACGATGACAGGAAAAGAATATGAGAATGGCAGAAAATATTTTAAAAACCCACCCACATTAGTTACAATGGAAAATCTGGTATGAAAGAGTCTTACCCTCTCCTTGTGGTTGGACTGTTTAAGTCCATTGTAGTGGTAGACGGGAAAAGAGTCTGGGATTCCTGAATCCTGCAACACAGACACACACACACACAGAGGAGTTAAAAACATGTGTTGTCAAACAAAATCCAAGATGACTGCTTTCACTGACTGGCTGAGGCTGAACTTTTGCAAACCAACAAGTCAAACAGTCACATTTCTTGCCTGCAACCAAAGTTTTATATTAAATCCCACGTGTTAAACCTAAATGTGCATGTTTATTTGTGCGTCGCAAAGCCCAACTCCAATTACCACAACGCAGCCAATGCTTCAGAAACGTTTGAACAGTGACAGTGAGCCAAAACACTTCCCCTGATATTGACTTTTGAAGGTGCAGAGGGCTAACAGGGCGTCTGAGAGCGTGTCCAGCTTTGTGTGTTTGTATGCCTATATATGAAACTCTAACCCTCGCGCTAATCCCACGTGTGTCTGGGTGTGTGTGTGGGTCCAGTTGGCTAATGGCAGTGTAATTTCTTTGCGGCTCGAGACCATTCCTCTGGTGAGTCTCTAAAGCCCTGATCACTTTAGCACAGTTTCCCTCTATCTCTGTCGTTTGGTGCTCCTAATACAATCTGCCTCACAAAAGCATTTGCTGCTCCTTTTAAACTTCTCGAAAAGTGCTGTCATATGATTATGAACGTGCACACACACACACACACACACATTTCATACAAGACACCAGAGGAATGATTTAGATATAAAAACCTTTAATTAGTTTGGCAAAGAGACGTCGGTGTCATATATACGTGTGGAATCTAAATCTTTTCTCAATATGTTTCAACTATGATATGGACTATGTGATGGGTGGAACTGAATGTGTACGTGTGCGTGTGTGTGAAGTGGAAGTTCATACCCAGACGCACACATACCTGGTCTGGGAAAAATTCCAACAGAAACGGGCCCAGAAGAATTATGCCCAAGCTCTCTGGATCCAGTTTATTCTTCACCAAACTGACACTGAGAGGGCAGAGATGCAGACACAGAAACATGAAGTCAAGTAAATGGGGCTCAACAGAGAAAACCAGAAACGAGACTGAAACAACAAGCAGATAAAAAGGAGGCAGTAAGAAAACAATCAGCACGCCATGAAATAATAAGCTTTGTGCATGACGGCCGAGCCAAACTTACCAATGCCCGCCAGTCAGGGCCTGTTTTGGTCAGTGTGTGCGTGTTCTCACAAATACTGTGGTGCAACTAAATATACTTCTTTCCAGACATTCCTACATGTTGGATCAGTGTTTTTATTATTCCCCTGCATAAAAAAAATTGGGCAGATTGACCTTTTAAGGCAGAAAGGACAGAAGAGCGTTGAACACAGAAGCAAGAGAAAGACCCTCTCTCAAACCTCGGCTAAAGTCAAATATCAAAGCAAACATGTTTGTTTTTAGTATTTTACCTTGTTTATATGGCATCTTGATTTGACTGTTAACCTTTATTTGATTTCAATTGCTCTTTCTTGAATTATTGTGGTCTGTACTTTACGTGTTGTCTAAAACAAGTCTCTTGTAAATGAGTCCTCGTGATTCAATGAGACTAACATGTATAAAGGGTGAGTGGAAAAAAAAGTCTTAATGAAAACCGAGTCGTTAAAATAACTGGATAAAATCAACATTTGGAACGTTGGAAAATTTTCACTGGAATCAGTATCTAGTTATCTGAACTAGCTTGTGTGTTAGTGTTTCCTATTTAAGAACAGGATGAGAGTTACCATATGCAGCGACCTTGAAGTAACCCAGTAAAATGTTTTATACTTGGGGGTTAAGCTCATTTAACTTAATTAAATTTAAATCCTGTTGAAATCACTACTTTTAAAATATTTAGCCCTATTATGCTCTGTGAAATATGTAAATCTGAAGTGACTCTGTGAGACCAAGTTGTGTTCACAGTTTGTTTATGAAATGACTATTGAAAGTCAAATGAAAGAAAAGTCAAAAAGAAAAATGTATTGATGCTGCTGTTGAATTGTTTTTAGTCATGCACCATACATTGTATTTTTTTTAAGATGTAAGAATCTTGGCAGTTGTGTGGTAATGAAAGACTGGGAGTCTCCTCTCAGTTTGCTCTCTTGTTGTGATGTATTGACCATCTGCGGGTCTGCAGACCCGATCAGTGGTCTAGACTTGGCAGGGCCCATGGCTGCAGCCTTTGCACTTATTGTTCCTCTGAGGAGAACGTGCTTCTGTTTGAAGCGGCACTTTTAAGGAGTTCCTCAATATCTCAGTCTTTATTCTTGCTGTTAATGATCTCGCTCAAAGCTCCTTTCTGACACCCCCTTTCTCCCCCCCTTTTTTTTTTTTTTTCTTTTCTTCCCAAGCTTTTATAGCGGGCTCTTTCTGGCCTTACTTTATAGTAGCCTGGTAATGAAACCTGAGCATGAGGTTACTGACCTGGCCTGGCCTTGACTTGTGAGGCAGAACTTTAGACACTCCACAGGTGCGACAAGAACCAACACCAATACACTCGCATCCAAACATCCAGAAAACCTTGAACAGGCGGGAACTTACTATTCAGGCTCTGAGACGAGATCAAGAGCTTTCATTACGTCCTCCAGCAGAGACTCAGGGATGAAGCCATTATCTAGAAAAGGAGAAAAAGATGAAAAGAAAGAAGCAGCAGTTGGATCATCCTAGACAGAACAGAAAGCAGCAACTTCTCCTGAAAATGAGGCAATGCCTCCTGCAACACCCACAGTGTGGCCCAAAGTGGGCAAAACCCTCACCAGACACAACAAACACACTCATTTACCTCTGAACATTACTCAGTTGTCAATTCAATTCAGTTTATTTATATAGCACCAAGTCACAACAGAAGTCATCAAATGTTCACATACATAAAAAGTATAATTTAACATTATTTATCTAAGGAGCAGACTGCTTTGAGTTCACCATCATTACAGATTCTCATGTTGAGCAAGCATGAAGGCGACAGTGGAAAGGAAAAACTCCTTCATGAGGAAGAAACCTCCAGCCCAACAAGGCTCAGGACAAGAGGCCATTTGCTTCCACTAGCTGGGTTTGAGAGGAACAGGAAGGAGGAACAGATACACAATGGCAGGTTGAGAATCACGTTAAGTTAGAAATAATATCAAATAAAAAATATTCAACTTTAACAAATCATTTAAGAAATCAGGTCAATTTGTCCTCCAGTAGTCTAAGTCTATAGCAGCACAACAAGTCAACCCTAACTATAGGATTTATCAAAAAGGAAAGTCTTAATCCCAGTCTTAAAACTGGACAATGTGTCAG
>JARVLU010001073.1:17492252-17508011 GCA_031762415.1 Simpsonichthys santanae | reverse complement strand
CTCTAGGAACCACAAGTAAACCTGCAGTCTGAGAGTGAAGTGCTCTGTTAGGAAAATATGGAACAATAAGATCTGTATTATAAGATGGAGCTAGGTTGTTGAGGGCTTTGTAGATTAGAAGTAAGATTAGTTTATCTAAGATGAGCAACTTTTAACAATAACATGCTTTTCTTCATTTTTAAATCACAAGCACTTACAAGTCAGTGTCACTGAAACATTAGCTAAATAGTGTCTTGCTCTGATCCATGCATACACCCCTACTAGGCTCACATTGTGAGCGAACAAGCAGCTCTTTTCTTCCCCATCTAAAACCAGATGTTCACTGAAAGCAAACAACTGATAGTGTGACAGTGAACAAAGGCGACACAGAAACAGGGCACAACACAGGGACATGACAAACTAATATTCCAGAGCCACTGAAACAGGGGATTTCTCAGTGAGTCTTGTGAGTCACTACAGTGTGTGTGTGTGTGTGTGTGTGTGTGTGTGTGTGTGTGTGTGTGTGTGTGTGCGTGTGTGTGTGTGGCAGCATCTCTCCACAACACAGGGAGCGCTGCTGACTCCACACATCACATACAGATTTATGTCCTTTTTCACAGAACTCAAGTGCATCCTGCATAAATATCTGTGCTGTGTACAGACTCCTTTCATGTGTGTATATATACTGTATATGCATTTGAGTCTGTGGGCACACCAGTAGTAAATGAAACATGTGCACACATTGTGTGGGTGAGGGCCGACCAGATGACAGCAGGACTGTGCAACAGGAAGAAACGAATGAAGAACAGGAAAACAACAGATGACAGTTATGTTTACATATTTATTGTCGAGGTTGTTTGAGCAGACAGAACTGCTCCTGGCATGTCGGATTCATCTCGGGATAAGATTGCGTCACCTACAGAGCAACGTCTACAAATCAGCACATGTTGCTATGAAGCGGAGAGTGAATAATGCTGTTTATTGTAACAGAAACACATGCTTCATTAAGCCACAAAAACACATAAATATGAAGGTACATGTTGCAACTGGTGATTTATTCAGCTGAACATGTGCACCTCCGAGAGCGAGTGCTAATCTTTTCAAAGTGTCTCCTGACTTTTCTGAATTTCTTCCATATTTCTCTGATATCAAAGCAGATGTTAAAAGTAAACATTTAACAGATGTGTCTTTAAAAGTGCTTTACATTGTTGCTTTTTCAGTGTTTATGAGCGCTAAAATAATATCTCAAATTTGATTTTTTTTATTCTTTGTAGGTCAAGGGAAATAGGGCATTTGGCATACAACAGACCAACTATATTATGTGCCAGAAGGAGCTGCACAGTACACAGCTGTAATAAATATAGCAGTAGCTGCTAGCTGGAAACAAATTCTCCAGGAAGGAGGAGACACAGCAAGAAGTTTGTGCTGTTGGTAAATGAAATATGGAGAGAAGACAACTGGATTTTTCAGGATTTCAAAGAATACTGTTTTCTTCTTTCCTTAACTGCTGATTCTAAATGAAGAGAAACTCTTTTCAAAGAACAAGATGATTTGGCATAAACCCTCTCTGATGCACAAATGTATAAATAATTTTAATAATTAAAAATGACAGTGTCACTCGTGTCCTTCCCACAACCTTTTCCCTAAGTCGCCTGGATGTGATGTAACAAGGGAGAGAAAAAGAGACCGAGGGCTGAAGCAGGATAATTGACTCAGCTGTTTGAGGCTCTGGTCTCACTAACTTAAACAACAACAGTAAAGATGAGAGGGAGGACACTTGGTCCCCTGCCGAAGAAAATAAAAGAGCAACATAAAAAGAAAAGGCGGGCAGTAGAAGATGAGAAAGAATTTAAAACAAGGAAGTAGGAAAGAAAAGAAGGATCAGAACCAGGAGCTGTGTGACAGCTTAGACCAGGGGTCTGCAACCTTTACGATCAAAAGAGCCATTTATGTCCCTTTGTTCACTAAATTAAGTGTTTGGAGCCACAACTATCTGGTGCAACTGTGATCATTAACTGGTGTCCCATGGACCACTTTAAATTTGTTGGACGGGGCTTTTCTGGCCAGTTGGGGTGACTTTATAACACTAAAAATATCAAATGGTTTTTAACATTTCATATTGGTACATTTTAAGACAAAAGAAAAGACCGGATTGTCGTAAAGAAAGAAAGGAAAAATATAGATTTTAACAAGTTTGTAAAATTTTAAATGATGAACTATGCAGGCCTATGATTTTACATTTTATTGTGGAAAAATGATCTTACTTTGAAGAGATAAAGCATAAAGTGAGTTACTCTTTGTATAGTTCTACTATTCACATATATATATATAAAAAAATTATAAAATAAAATAAACAAATAAAAAAAAAACAAGTCTGTTTAAACAACCCTTTTTCTATTTTAGTATAACAAACAATAAAATTCAGTTTTATGTTAGTTTTGGGCAAAGCTTGAAAGAGACACTGTAGATGGACCAAAGAACCACGGGTGGCTCCAGAGCCGCAGGTTGCAGACCCCTGGCTTAGACGAACTAAACTACATTTGAGATTTGTGATTGGTTTGGGACCTTAATTGTTGATATTTTTATACCTCTCCATTATTTTTATATCTTGTGTGATTCCTTGTGAATGTTCCTTTGGAATGAAACACAGGCACAACAATTTCCTGCAGGATCAATAAAATTCTTCTCTTATTTGTAGAGTTTGGTGAATTACACCCAACAAAAGAAATAAACCCAGTGTGAAATGGCTGGGAGATGATGTGCAAAATGTCAAAGATTCAAACACTTGTTGGTCATTACCTTCAGGATCGAATGACTGGAAAACTCTTCTTGCCTGTTCTGATGGAGACTCTGGACCTACAAGCGACATCTCCTATTGAGAAACGGCAACAAAGAGAAAACAGAGACAAAGAAGTTAAAAACTGTGTGACAAATCGATGCCAGAACTAAAGAGAGAGGATAACGGGACAGAAAGCAAACAAATAAGATTTCAAGCAGTTAAGAAAACACACACATTATAAATTGGATTTTCTGTTACAGTGAGAGAGAAGCTGTGCAGTGAAAGCTGCTGCCAGAACAAAAGCCCACTCGGTTATTAACTGATGTTCTGATAAAGTTCGACAGCCTGCTTTCATTCCAAACACACAATGTTCAGTGATAAGCTCCGTGGTGTTTGTTGATGGAGTTTAAAGAAAACACTGAGCAAGGAATGAAAAAATGAAGCGTGTTTATCGATCTACACGTGGGTGATGATTGTCTCCACATCACACTACATGCTGAGTAAGAGCACTTGAGTCTCACTGCAATGTCACAATCATGAGAAAATCACTACACACGTCATGAAAAAATAATGAGTTGCATAAAGTTCTTTTTAGAAAACTTTTAGACAAAGTTTATAATCGTGCCTCTTTTATAAACAACTTTGACCCCAGATGAGGTCGGATCACAAATCAAACAATCCAGTTAGTGTTTGAAATTCTGAACACTAAATAATTAACATCCAGAGAGACCCACTGTTGATCTTACTGGACAGGAATGTGTTCACATGCCTGGTCTAACTCTATTTTCAAGCATTATTTATTATTTTACAACTTAGATATTGTTCAAAACTCTCAAGTTTAACAACAGAATAACCACCAACTTTCTGTTGGGCAACAACATAAAAAACAAGCATACGCTGATGTCTCGCTGATGGATATATTCGTGAATGTTCGTAGTTTTACATATGAGTGTTTTTCTGGACTGGAATTGAACATGGAATCCAGGTAAACCTTAATGGTGCAGGATATTCAAGTGGGGAGGAGCTTCACCGTGTAACAGTTTTGTTTTTCTTGTCCGAGGTGGTGCAGAGTGACAGATCCTGGCAAGCAGAGGGAGCAATTTTATCCACAACCTGCTGCAATGGTGGAGACAGGGGGTGGCCTTGGCCACTATAGATTAATCTGGGGTCACTCTAATCATGTGACGCAACTGTATTTTTAAGCAATCCAAAAACTAGAAAGCAAAGTCTCCTCAAATGATAGTGATGACCAGTTTACATATACAGTACTGTATAAAATATACACAAACCCATTTTAGAAAGGAACCTTTCTTATGCCTAGAAGCAAGCACACACACAAAAATGGAAGTCCGTGCCTCAAGTATTTTTCAAGCCATCGTGCTCACAACATTTGAGGTCAGACAGTGTATTGCCAATTCCCCCCTTTCGCTCTACAATGAGAGACAATAAGCAAATGGGAGGCTGCAAGTCATATGAGACCATAAAAAAACTAAAGGCCTGAAATTCTGTGGAGGAATACACATCACAGATACCAGAGTTTTTAAACTAAGATCATCTCATGTGGCGAAATGACAAGAGTTCTAGCTGTTTTGGTCAAACCTTGAAAATAACACGATCAGTTAGCATCCAAAACATGCGTTGACAGTGACTCTCAGTTATAACCTCATCTAATATGTTCAATATGTTTTACAGTTGACCCTTAAAGCCATTTTAAAAGCTGATCAGCTGTAGGGATCACCTTGAATCAGGTTAGCTCTTAAGGTAATCTGTTGTAAACTATTATGAGATTTTCATTCAATGTACAAGACATACAGTATTTTGCTAACATGGCAGACAAACAAACACATGCTCATCTGCAAATTATAACTTGCTGCAAAAAAGAGGCAATAATTATTAAAAAAAAAAAATCTGAAAATACAAAAAGATGAGGGGAAATGGAGAATGAAACAATTAACATCAGAAGAAATGTAGTTTCTACTTCAGATAATTCTTTCTCAGACACACACTGCAGCACCAAGTGTAGCTGAACGCAGAGGAGTCTCAGTGTTCCTGTACACATGTGGGAGGCAGAGTATTTATGACAGCAAACCGCTGGACAAACACTCGGTGTTTTGGGAGACCAAATGAACCCTTGCTCATCTCCTTCAGCAGGCCTCGTTATTAAAACTTGAGCCTCAGATCTGTGAGAGTTGTTTGAGTTTCACAGTCCACTTATAACTGAAATCGGGGCTTGTTCAAGGAAGAGAGGGGTGTTCAGGGGGGGACACATCAAGGAGAGAAGACTCCCAGCTGCAGGCTCTTCGAATGCAAAAGAAAACAGTTGCACACCAGTGAATGTGCGCTCACATACTGCTCTGTCACAGAGGAAAGCAGGGACCTGATATGTTAACATTACAGGCTCCATAAATCTGACAGCAGATTTGTCACGAGCTGGATGTGTCTGTGTTGTGAAGGGGGATGACAGTTCACAAAGACAGGAAAAGAAATCATGAAAAAGTTTCTTAGCATTTGACAAGTCAAAAAAGACTAACTGGGAAAAAACCCTAAGAAAACACATCTAATCCAACAGTGATGAGAGGCTAAATTAACCTCAAGCTTCAATTAAATCCAGTGAACCTCATGAACCGAAGCACATCTTTCAAAACAGGGCAAACACATTTGTTGTAAATCACCTAGCTAACTTTTAATTACATGTCAGTCATTTTCTGAAGATAAACTCCAGGAAGTGGTCATCAGGGAACTGAACACAACAACCATCAGGGCATGGCCAAAAAACAACACTAAAAGCAGAAAAGAGAATAGACAGTGACTCATCAGGGCATAGGATGGTGCTGATGCACACGGGAAGGCTTTAACAACAGAAAAAATTATGTGTGTGTGTGTGTGTGTGTGTGTGTGTGTGTGTGTGTGTGTGTGTGTGTGTGTGTGTGTAATGACATGTCTGCTTGTTCGTCTTTGATCTGTGTTTTATTAGAGGCCTCAGGAAGATGCTGCTGAGTAGGAAAGCAAGTCATGGAGCTAACAAGCGCTGCAGGGAGGTTTGTAAGTGTGTGTTTATATGTCTCAGCATTTCTCTCCTCTCCACTGTGAAGGTATTTGTTCAGCTCAGAATCTGTACAATAAATACATTACATCCCCTGATGATAAGTGTTTGCTTATGCTGGAGTACACAACTCTATTCTCTAGTGTGCTGATGCAAACACACAGTACAATGATACACACACACTGCTACACCAAGGCCAGCTCTTTTTACGTGTGGCTAATGAAATCAAGGAGCACATTCCAAACTCTGGGGTTTGACCTTTTTTGTGCACAAACCCTTGACCTGTATGACAAAGCAACAACAAGATACCCTAAAGGTTTAAAACAAGAATAACACACATGCACAGCAACCCACTGACTTGAATACACAATCTAATGAAGAGCGTTTGTGCAGAGCAAAACTGCTCAGCCTGTTGTGGAATTAAACGTCTTCACAAACAGTTTCAAATCTTTTAGCAGTGAAGCAAGCAGAAACATGATGACTGAAGATGGATCAAGACCTGTTTTCACCCAAATACATCAAATGTACATTAGTTTGATTATCAGCTTCCTGTTTTATTATCAGTTTGTACTTCCTGCCTCATAATCAACGAATTAAAGGCAAAAAAGATTTTCTAGTCATTCTCTCTCTCTCTCTCGCCCCTTTTTATTTACGGTACCCTTTCCTGTGCTAGGTACTCCATTTTTGTAGTGCTTCCTCCCCACCCTCCCTTATTTTTTTTGTTCATTCTCCTTTCCTCCTTTCAACCTTTACCTCTACATCGAGGTAGCTACTTCAGGTAAAGCAGGTAGTGCTTTACTAGAATTACATTCTTTTCCTCCTGTCCACCTAAAGAGCTATTGTGTGCGTTGAGAGGCTAAGAGTGGTCACAGAGTATGTTAGAGAGCTCAGTTTCCAAACAACAAAGCAGAGGTCTTGGATGGTGCCTCTTGTCTTGTTCACAGCAGGTACAGATAAGCTCACTACATGACATAACAGAATGGAGAAAGTGCCGTCTATGTGAAGGCTTCTCATGTAGCTGGCTTGTACTTTTCAATGTGGTTTAGTTCACCTTAGGTTGCTCGTTTCCCAAGAGATCAGAATGACAAAATGTGGAAAGCTTCTTTTCTTGCAACACAATGAGAGTGCAGTTTCTATGCAAGCATATGAGCTTCAGGTGTGACAGATCGGACAATGCAGTGATTTATGAGGCTGTCTTGGATGACCAAAAATGCGTCTCTCTAAAAAGAGATGAGACACCAGAGAGTAGTAGTGTAGCACAATGATGGGTCTTACAACACTGATAATCACCCTGGCGAAAACGTAAAATAATGCAGCGCGTGCACGCTGACGACGACAGGCTTTTATCCTTCTACAATGACCTTTGGTCTGACCTGTCACAGATTATTAATGAGTGTTAATGTACACCGTGCTTTGTTGAATTGTGTTTACATGTGGCCCGCACCCACTGATCAAATGAAAAGCAGTAAGTAATCCTGCTCAGAAAAAAAAAAAAATCCTTAAAACTTTCTGTAGATTCTCTTATAAAGGTTTTACCCATTTACTTGGCCTTTCTTGTTCTTTCTCCTTCTGGAAACCAAAATTATGAATCACGATGTATAAGGAAATAAACTACAGCAGTGGTTCTCAAACTGGGATCCCCGAACCCCCAGGGGTCCACGAGCTGGTGCTTGGGGGCACGCAATTTTTTTTAAAAAATAAAATAAAATTATATATGCATATGTTTATTTTATTTTATTTTTACAATTAAATTCAGTTTATTTATATAGCACCAAGTCACATCAGAAGTCATATCAGGGCACTGAACAGAAACATTCATATACGGTATATAAAAATAAATTAACATTATTTATCTGAGGAGCAGATTGTTTTGAGTTTAACTCCATCGCAGAACTCTCAGCTTGAAAAAGCATGAAGGCAACAGTGGAAAGTAAAAACTCCCCCATGAGGAAAAAAAAAACTTTAGCAGAAACAGGCTCAGGACAAGCGGCCATCTGCTTCGACTGGCTGGGTTTGAGAAGAACAGGAAGGAGGAACAGATACACAATGGCAGGTCCAGAATCACATATTAAGATAGAAATAATTTAAAATGTAAACTATTCATTTGTATCAATTAATTTTAAGATTTGAGGTCAATTTGTCCTCCAGTAGTCTAAGCCTATAGCAGCATAACAAGCCAACCCTAACTATAAGATTTATCAAAAAGGAAAGTCTTAAGTCCAGTCTTAACAAGCATGTAGAAGTTTAACCTGTTAATATACACCAAAAAATGCAGGAAATCACATCTACTTTACTCAGAATTTTCTGGGAGAGGACCCACAGACCTCCCGCATAACCAACTGTTATAACTGTTCCAGCATCCATCAGTTTACAGCTTAAGTCCTGTTCTGGTATGACTACTGCTGTTATGATTCTGTTCAGTTTTATGTAGAGTTTTCTGTAATAATTTGAAGAAGTGGAGATACATGTATGTTCAATATGTGAATAAATAAAGTTTTAAAGTGTTTTTTGATGCTGTTAATTTTCGCAAAACTAATTTTGGAAGTTGAAATTAAAAATTGTGTTAATTACCGGTAAGTGTGTCTTGACTGAAAAATACCCCGTGTTTAAACGTATAAAAATTGTATTAACACTATTAAAGAACAGGTCTTAAGTATTTATGTTACAAAAATATTTCCATTGCATTAAAGAGACAAATGGAAGAAAGTTATTTAATATTTATGAAGGTTATGAGGGGGTCCCTGAAACTTTTTCTCCCCTGTAACGAGTTCGAGAACCCCTGACCTACAGTATGTAGTTCTTTTATGCATTTAAAAAAGTTAAGAAAAGTCCAGAAATTACTCTTAATGTTTAATTTGAAGATTTTGGTTGCTTTTTCTGAAAAAGAATTTGCTTGGTTTTTACTTGTAACGTGATTGTTTTATAGTTGTACATTTTCCAAACAAACGCTGCACCGTTGTCATAATTTATAGCAATGTTCCACAGACTGTAGAAGGCTGCAGAAAGAAGAGCCCTCTCTAGAGAAGAGAAATGAATTACATTACAATGTTAAATAATTTACTACGCTTTCCAGTTATGGTAGACCTTAAAGTTGACTTTATTTATGTCAACATGGCTCCACTGAATTAACCGTGTCAGTGCACAATTTCTTGCTCTTTAGGAGCCCTTGAAGGACATCTTGTGTGCATGTGCTAACAGAAGTTGAGGTCTTAAGAGACAAGAAGCGCCGCAGCGGCTGCCCTCTCCCAGTAAATCACTGACCCAGAACACAACTACTGTATACATGCACACGCAGAAGTGCACAAAGCCCTCTGGTGAAGCTCCAGTACAGCCTGTGAACCTCATCACTCAGAGAGGGCAGAGAGAAATGTCACAGGAGGATCTCCATCCTCCAAGTCCCATTCCTGAGTGACCGCTGTAGTGCTCTTTTAAGTGCATCCTTCCTTTCGACTTCCTTTTCTTCTGTTTTCTTACCACAAGGGACCAATAATGTAAAGAGGTAGACCAAGATGTGCAGGAGAATCGTTCAGTGGGGCAACATGCCTACTAAGCTGGAAAGATCCCAAACAACCGTCTTCTTTTCTTAAAGCTTTGTGTGCATTTTGCCCCTTTGCTCATGTACCTCAGAAACATTTGCCCCAATACAGATACAATTACGTGCCATTATATGCTCTCAGCTCCTTCTCACAGGGACACATACCTTGACAGAGTAGACAGAGAGCTGGGGGAGGCAGGGGGTGTTATGGAAAGAGAACTGAAATGGCAAAATGGCTTTTGTGCAAATGGATTAGATAAAACGCAAAAATGCTATTAAGCTGATGGTCTAAAAGCTGAAGTCACATTCTAACAGACAAACAGGTGTCCCCTGTGGCTGAAAGAAGGAGCCACTGTCACATCAGAGGCAGGGATCAAGTTTTCTCCTTGTGTGGGAATGGCTCTTTATGACAGCTGAAAGCAACATAACAAAGTTGTGTTTATTTTTGTATCACAAAGCCTAAGGAAATGTGCTTTAAATTAGGTTCAAACTAATTTGCTCAAAAAAATAAAAAATAAAAAAAAGTGTCAAACTTTGTCAGGTTTACTGGCAAAGTAACCTTGCAGTAACCTTGCATCACTTCCCCCTTCAACTTGGTTGTCAGATTGCGAAGCAAATTACTACGAGCTCAGTGCAGAGTCAGCCGTGTACGTCAGCGTGCATGCATGAGCGAGCGTGTTCCCGCTCTGCAGTGGGACAAATGGATCCAGATGAAAACTTTGGAACCACATTCCTTATTGTAAGCCATACACCTGAAGTCACACACACACACGCACACACGCACATGAGCAGCACATTAATGCTAATCAGGATTAGGTTTCTTCTTCCCTGCAATGTATGTGAAGAAATGTCGCTAGCTGTGGGGGAGTTGTTACAATCGCTAAGTCATTAGCGCATACACAGCGACTTTGGTTCATCGCCGAGCAAACATGATACACTAACCCAGCAGGAAGAAGCTTTATTCATGTAAGCGAGCTTTTAATCAATGCTGTATCAAGGGTGTGGTGTTATGATGAATGTCTCTCTTTTTTTTTTTTTTTCTTGATTCTTCATACCATTTCCATCCAAGCAGGAAGGATTGATTGGAAATTGCTGATGTTAATTCGTCCGTATGAGATGTTACATTTTCACTGATGAGAACTTTCACATATATAAACACATACGACACAGTAATCTATCAAATTATTGTTTTTTTAAGGGCAGAAGATCTAAAACCTCAGCAGTACAGTGATTTATATATCTTGTAGCTTAAGCTTGAACATTTTAAAAATACACACTAATATCCAGCAATCCTTAAAATGGTAATAATTTACTGTTTTTAACAAATAGACCTTTGTCTGCAATTTTTGATTATGTAAATGGTAAAAATACAACAAATTTTCACAATATGAATTTCTAAGCACGCCTTGTATTTAATTAAACCAGTCACTTAAACCTCCCCCCACCCCCTATTTTACAAAGCGTGTCAAGACAAACTGAATTAGTTTGAGGGAAAAATCTTGTTAAAAATAATTACAATGTTTAAAACGTGCTATAACATGACCTGACAGTTAAAAAAAAAACACCTGACAGTGAAGAAAGATGTGAAGTCTCTCACTTAAGTCTAAATTGAGCAGAACAGATTATGATTGCATCGTTTAGGTCATGACTTAACAACCCAACTGTGTGAATTTGTGTCGAGAGAAGACGGAAAAAAATATGATAGTGATTCTGTGTTTGTTGGATTTATCTTAGGAAAGTCAGCTTTTATTTTAGATTAATATTTGATAGGTGGAAGGCCAAGAAAAGCACGGGCCTTTTATGACAATCTCCTGCACTCATATTCCCCTCTTTTCCTCTTGGCTTTTCTTTTTTTTTTTTTCATTACTGATATCAATCTATAATATATTAAATCTTTTAAACATATTCCTTATTTTGGTTTTTCTAACCTGCTGAGAAGACTGGCTTGTGTTACACACGGTGTGTTGGCGTGTGAAATATGTGTTGGTTCCCTTATGGATGAGTGTGCTGAACTTGCCTGAGTGAAAAATACAGAAAGATGAGTTTCACTGCCAAGAATCCAAATAGGGAACTTTGGAGACTTGAGGAATGTTCCAACCTGAGACAAACATACACAGAGACAGAAAAAGGAACGCATAACAAATGAAGGTCTATTTTTAGCAAATACATTACGAATTAGTAATTGCTTCTAATCTAATGTGTCTTTTGCTCAAAAAAAAAAATGGCACACTGCTATTCTGAGCTCTAAAAAACAGTATAAACCTTAGATTAAAACATATTTATGTATTATACTTGATTTTTTTTTTTTGTTAACAGGTCTACTACACAAGTACTTAAAGCCCTCCAAACACTTTAGATGGCATTTATTTTTAAATGTTCCACTTTTTAGTTGCTTGATTCGTCTTTAGTTGACTTTTTTCCTTTGAATATGAGTCTTTTTTTTTTGTCTTATTAATATGTAACAGTTAAAAAAGTTATCAAGTTTCTCAAGACTTCTAAGATGAGCAAGAATGCCACGTACCGGTAATATTTTTAAAATATATTTCTTGTGTTTGACTTACTTTTAACAAACATCTGTTTAAGTACAGCAGATTCACAAGTCAGAAAACATGTATTGAGATAGTGGGGCATTTAGTTCCTTTTCACACGTATTCTATTTTTTGTTTGAAATGTTGAAAAACTCTCAAACCTCAAAGTTAAAAGTAAAAGTAAGCAATTTTGCATTTAGATAGAATCTGTTTACATAATGGCTGTTTATGTAAATCAAACCTATGCTTTTATTTTGAAAACAAAATCCATGTTAGGCTGCTTGCTTTACTTCTTACTGATGTTCTGTGAACCTACAGTGCGGCTGTTCGTACCTTGCAGTAGCGCAGTGACTCCATCAGCGTGAGGAAGCCAACTGATGCTTGTTTATGAATTCCATGTAGTTCTAAAAGAAATAAAACAGAAATATAAAAATGTTATAAATAAGGGGTTTTGTTTTCAGACTGGAAATAATTATTTCTGTGCAATGCTGAGGAATTTAAAATTTATTGCCCTCAAAGGAAATGGTTTAAATCTGGGCCCACGAAAGAATTCTGCAAATCTGATTTGAATTTGCTGAGTCAAAGCATGTGCATGAAGCAATTTCATGTTTGAGCGTTGCAGTTTCACTCTTACTCATGCCAGAGCATTCCCTGTCTCCATCCCATACGTTAGAAACAGCATGGCCAGTTACTAGAAGGTTCACCAGGCTTTGACTGTAAGAGACAGAGTACAAACAGTCTTCAGCGAAGGTAAAACAATAATGCACACATATAGACTATTTTCACCAGGGAAATTAATCTTATTAGTAAAGTGCAATATTTCACATTATTTTAATAAATGCAGAAAAAAGTCACGAGAGATTTTTATACCTTCCATGACCATGAACAGGGTCTATGAGAGGCTCTGTTGGGTCCTGGATCTCATTTCTAATATTCTCTATGCCCTGAAAAGAAAAAACCAAATGATAAAGTCTGTATTTAATTTTTTGCTAATGGAGGCATTCATGTACCACCTAGATAAAACTTAAACCTACTGGCAATTAAAATGTTCAAATAGTAACTCATTGTCCATAAAAAGAAAATCCTGCTTTAGTAAACTAATTTTTTTTTTAACATAATGGAAATATTTAAACTACAGGTACTTCATAAATACAGCAGTCATAAATGTTATTATTTCTAGTAAGTATTTAAAATAACTATCCCTGCTTTTACTTGAACGCTCTTTTCTGTACCTTAGTGAGGATGACGGAATAAAGAAAAAGCAAGACGCCACAGCACCCCCTCCAGGAGTGGTAGAGCGACAGCACTTCTTCTCTCAGATCACAGACTGACAGGACTGTTCGCTTGCTTTAGTACAAAGAAAACAAGATCAGGATGATCCAAGAAACAGTCTCAAGTCAGATTTCATCAGGCTTAAGGAGATGAAAGCCTATAAATAAACTAATAATTGTGCTTGCTATGATTTGATGCCTTTTTAAAAAATCAAACACAAATTAAATGCAATACAGGGGAGTAAAAAAGCAGGTTCATTTTCTGAAGAGCTAATTCCTTTTTATTGTACAAATGCTGGTGAAGCTGTCAGCCTTAGTTAATATGCACCTCTTCACCGTGAGCCAGGTTTACATTCTGCTGACTGTGGTCTCAGCTGCCAGCGAGCTGTGTGATGAAATTTCAATATTCCTCCAGCAAACCGAGTCCAGCATAAATTAAACGTGTCTTTGATGACAAGAAGTATAGTGGGCATTTTTTTTCTTAGACAAATAATAAAAGTGCTGATCTGGCAAATTGTGAGCAGCATGAACAAGCCAGTACAATATGAAGTCCAAGACAAATCTACACACCCTCTTCAGCTTATAAGAGATGAGAAAAATGCAGTTGTCTATACAAATGCAGCACTTGGCAATTACTTAACCTAGATTTGTCAGGTCTTACTTGCTTACTGTCAAGATCGTACATTGTGAGAAAAATGATACAGCAAAATATACTGTGTTAGAATATTCATTGCCACTTACTGGAGTATACTGTGAAAATATTCAAAGCCAAGTTCCTCAGCAGCCAAAGCAGCTGCCAAACAGAAAACATACAAAAATTTAAGTATTACAGCACAACTTCAAATTGTTTAAAAGTCAGCCTTTAAAACTTTTTTTAACCATTACATAGTTGTAGGAATAAAGCTGCAGTGAATTAATGCGCAATGACATAACCCAGACATTATCATGAATGCAAAATGACAGACAGTGAACTAACTAGGTTGTGGGTCTTGATGTGTCTGGCTGCTCTCAGGCTCGTCCTGTGTTTGCGACTGTGGCTGTGTCTTGGTGAGTGTGCTTGTGTCTGGGCTTTGTCCCTTGGCCCAGGTCACCAGGCAGAACCCTGTGGAAGGGCTGGCACATGCAGACTCAAGGATTTCGCTCAGTGTTGAACACAGAGCTGTTTTCTGCTCCTCTTCTAACAAATGCAAATATATAACAAGTGTTATTTGTCAGGAAACACACCTGCAGTATAAAGACAACAGCAAAATCAACGATTTGAAGGTTTAGGTAATCTACCTGACATCTGCCTCCAGTTAATCGTTTCTCGGTTAAAAAGAAAGTTCTTCAAGAGGAAAGCCTGAAAATAAACCCAAAGTCAAACTCCACATGTGCAAAACTATTAAACTACAAAATATTTCAAACCTGAAAACTATTAAATTTGGCAGTCATCAAATATTTGCAGATTTTGATTTTATCTTAGGCATGTAAATATTAACCAAATGTTTAAACTAGTGCACTGAGAAAAAAAAAAAAAAAGCCCAAGCATAATGATACTGTGATAATACAGGAGGATACAGGATAATAAAAGGAGGTTTAAGTAGCTCATACCTGGACAGGTGCAATTACAGCACATGGCCCTCCTTCAAACTGCTCCAGTGCTGTTTTCTCGTACTCACTAAAAACAAACCCTTTGAACAATTCAGACATACTTTGTTTCAACAGAGAGCTTACTTTTCATTCATTCTGACCACAAAAATAAACATTAAAACATGACTGATCAGTGAAAAATGATTAGGTGCCACAACCAAGCCACAACTAAATGTTCAATCTTAGGCAGCAGCAGGAATGATTCCATGCAGAATTTATGTTAAGAACATACAACAAAACTGATTCTTTGCCAGCTAGAAAGAACTACACAAGACAAACGTAAAGCATAAACTAAAATCAGAATATGATCCATTGTTGATAAATATCCACGTTTAAAGCCAGGCATTGAGTAATCTTCAAAACAAAACAATGACACTGATTAATATCCAAAAAACAATAGTTGTACCTTGGGTCCATCTCCGAAATATGGAGGTGGAAACACTTCCACCAGTGGGTCTCCCCCAAACCAAATCGATCACCTCTTTATTTAACTCTAACATTTTTTTCTTATCTTGAGTGTTTCCAAGTCCTCAGACACTCCCTTATGGTCCAACAGTAAAGCTGAGGCAAACTTGCAGCTCCTCTTAAAGTTGAAAGTCCACTTCTCTTCTCTCTTGTGCCTGTGGCATTGGCCACAAGCTACCAGTATGCCCTATTTGACTCCAGAGGCAGCAAACCCTTTCAATAGATAGAACAAAAACATACAATAAACATATATCAGGTTCTGGGAGGAAAAAAAAAAAAAAAAAAAAAAAAATAAAACACTGAGCCCAGTCAAAACAACTGCATAACGAAGGTTACTGTGGCATCGTTTATACTGTATATATACGGTATACTGTATATATATGCAGTATACTGTATATACAGTATATACTGTATACAGTATAAAGTACTGTATATACAGTATATATACTGTATACTGTACAGTATATATACTGTATACTGTACAGTATATATACTGTATACTGTACAGTATATATACTGTATACTGTACA